>MU226170.1:149068-159397 GCA_018584345.1 Thuja plicata
GATTTTCCCCTAGGTCAACTTGGGAAAAGGTGCACAAAGTATCAAAGACAACAAGGAAGCCTTCTATTGTAATATATGAAACATTTTTAGTCTCATTAGTACATAAAATATAAATGTTTCAATATTTACTACTTTTTAACTATTTCAATTCTTTTGGGAGCAAAAAAAAAAAAAAATTAAAAAGAGAATCATTTTGTATGCACAAAAGTTTTGAGTATTTAAAGTTTTACAATTAAGGATTAAATTCAAATAATTATAATTTAGTTTTGGTCTATAATATAATAAAATTACCTCATCCATATGGTAGATCTATGAATCACCTTTCCAACACCTATAAAAATCAATATTTTGAAAAGAAACGCAAAAGATATGTCCATTTTACTAAAGTATGCTTTCTAGAAATTATTTTGGAAATGAATATCCATTTTGGAAATTAAAACATTTTTTTCTATTTAAAAATGGATATCTATTTTGGAAACCAAAATGGATATCCATTTTGAAAACATGATATCACAAGAATCACGTTAGGAAATGGATATCAGTTGCTAATGAATATATGTTTTGGTTTGATATTAACAAACCAAATTCAAATTTTGTCTAACCCGTACAAAAAGAAAAAGTAGATTTTGGTGTGTTTGGTAAGGTAGAAAAGGTGTTATTTTTTCATTGCCACTTTTTATCCCCTAATGATCTTGCACTAAAGACAAAAAAGTGTCAAACTTTTTTTTTCTAAATTCCAGAAAACACAAAGTTTTTGACAAATTTTTTGTGGTTTTCAACCATAAAATATGTAGATCATAAAGAAAGATGCTGAAATTTTCATGAAAATCCGTGGTGTTTTTGGAATTTTCAAATTTGGTCAATGGTGCATTCTATTTGGAGATTAGTCACGTCCACCACAATGTCCTCCATGTCCCTATCATCCTTAGAAATCAACTATTCCCTATTCCCAAGACCCCAATCTGTCTCCTCATGAGGCACATTTTCCTTCGCTTCACCACCCTCATTACCATCTACATCCAACATCTCTTTATCAATCATGAATTTCCTAACCCAACCATCCTTAGGATCTGGAAGAATTTTTGTCTGCCCCAACCATCCTTAGGATATAGAACAATTGCTCTCCTTTGCTCTACCGAATGAGGATCATTTTCTAATTCTTGAAAACCCTCCCAAGAATCTTCCCAAAAGGACACTCTCTGTCCATTTTTTATTATCTCCCAAGTTATGTATTTGGTGATAATTTCCCAGCTATCTAGGATGAAATTCCAAATTGCAAACCCTCTAGGGGGATTCATTGTAGTTAGTATTTGAATTAGATCATCTTAATCCAAATATTTATTTCTTATCACTTACACCCAATTTTGATTTCCCTTAAACATATTCCATGCAAGTTTGGATCACATGGAATTGTTCATAATTATGAACTATCTAACACCAGCTCCTCTAGCCCCTTTTGGTTTGTGTATCTTATCTGATGCAAGTAATCAAAATTTATGAGTATCTTTTGACCCATTCCAAAAAAAACCTCATTATCTTATGAAGCATATCTTCCATAGAACTAGGAATTTTCATACATGACATGGTGTACACTGGGATAGCTAACAACATTGATTTTATCATGAGTATTCTACCAGCTGAAGTCAACCATTTCCCTTTCTAAAGTTTTGTTTTCTTTATGCAACTATTTATGAGATTATCCCAATAGCCCTTTTTATTTGGACCAAAAAATAGGGGCATCCCCCAAAAACATCCCTGGGAAGTTGGCCACCCTTAATCCTAAAATTTTATCTCTCTCTTTCCAAACTAGGCTGGACATTCAGAAAAAAAAAAAAAAACACTTCTGGTTTTCTCAAATTGGTGCTTTGTCCAAAGGCCTTGAAATAGTCATCCATCAAATTTCTTATTCATCTTACTTCACCTCTATAGGCCCTTTCGAAAAGGATTATGTCATCAACTAATTGATAATGAGTGATTGTATTCACACCTATAGTGATATCTATTCCTTTCCACTTCCCTTCTAATCTAGCCATTGATATGCTTCTCCCCAAAGCTTTTGTCATGCTAATGAATAGAAAAGGGGATAAAGGATCACCTTGTCTTATACTCCTTGTGGTTCAAAAATACCTTTAGACACCTCATTCACCGATACTAATAATTTGGGATATTTAATTCAACCTACAACCCAATCAATCTACTTCTCACCAAATCTAAACATTCTTGGAACACTTAATAAGAAATATCTATCCACAAGATCATCTATCTTCAGTATATCCGGTTTGATGACCATACCTGGAGTCCTTTCCTTTCTACCTAAGTGGATATCTTCATGAGAAATTATAATTCCTTCCACAATTGATTTGCTAGGAAAGAAACCACTTTATTCTTATGAGATGACTTTTTTGATAACCTTTTTCAATTTGTTAGCAATCACTTTTTTTATTATCTTTTAGGTCGTGTTACATAAAGATATGGGGTGATATTCACTCATGCTCCAAGCCTCTTTATTTTAGGGAACCAAAGCTATGAATGTATGATTGAGAGCACAAAGCATTGTAGTTCTTTTCCTTGATTCATCATGCCTTTAGGAGGTCTTCCTTCAATATTTCCTAGAAAATTTGATAAAACTTGGTAGTATAGCCATCAAGTCCTGGGGCTTTGTCCGACCAAAGCTGAAAAGTGGTAATTTTTACTTCTTCCATAGATACCAGTCTATATAGCTCCACATTATCCTTATCATTGATCAAATGTGTAATTATATTAAAAAACTACCCCTTTCTCTACATTGTCTTGCACTTCTTTATTCATGATGGATTGAAAGTATCTTACTGCTTACTCATTTGCTTCTTCCATAGATTGAGTCCCTATTTCATTCTCTTTTTCAATTTCCACAATTCTCTTCATACGTTGATTGGCTACTATTATTTAATGGAAATTTTTGGTATTTTTGTCTCCTTTCTTTGACCATTCTTCCCTATATTTTTGTCTCCAATAGCACTCCTCTCTTTCCATCAGCTTTTCCAACTCTATTTTAGTATTTTATCTTTCTCAAAATCTACCCCATCCATACCCTTTTCAATTACTGCCTCATTCAATTTATTCAGCTCATCCTCCACCCTAACTCTCTCCTCAACTATATTTTTAAAGTGTTCCTAATTCCACTCCTTTAATTTGATTTTGATTTGGTTTATTTTTTTGCAAAAATAATAGAGTTTGGATCGACTCCCAAATCTAACTTCATTCCACCATTATCAAACTTGCTAAAAATAGTAGGATCTTTGAGCCACATGCTTTCAAACTTAAAGGCCCCCTCACCTTGGCAAAACTCCTAGAGGATGTTTAGTTATATTGGAAAATGATCTAAGCCTATATATGGTAGGATGACAGCTTCATATACATATGCAATGTTCTCCCAATCGCCACACAAGAAGAAATAATCCAACTTGTCTACAATGTTTGAAAAAAATTATCTTCTATTTTTCTAGGTGAACCTACCATTATTGGTGGCAAAATATCTTCAATTGTTCTCTTAAAAAGCCTGAAAGTCACACTACACTCCTAACAAGTTATGCATCCCTCCCCACTTCTCTTTATTATTTAATATGTCATTAAAGTCACTCCCAATGATAAACCTTTCATCATTCTATTATTTCATCTATTGTGTTATTTCATTCCATATATCCCTTTGGATGTTATTGAGATGAGACTATAAAAATTTATTACTACAAATTCCCTATTATGACTGAGGGTCATGCATCTAACAACCATCTAGTTATGTCTATCTAGGACTAGTTCACACTTAACAATGAGCATATTCTAAATCACTCCCAATCCAATTGAAGCTCCTAATTCAAAAAAATTATCTTCCCACTATCTCCAAGTTTTTGATTTCATTTGGTATTCTTCCTTACTCCACTTTGTTTTTTGTCGCAATAATATATCAGTTTTCCTTGAATATATCTAATGCTCGTATAATTGCCACTTTACAGGGTAATTAATGCCCCTAGAATTCAAGGTTATAAGCTTCATTTCTCCTCACGCAGGATGATCTCCTTCCCATTTCTCAATTTCCTCTAACCCTTAGTATTTCTTGTAATTTCCAACTTTTCCAAGTATTAGTTTTAGCCCCCCTTTTTTACTCAGCTTCAATCTTTGGTTTCTTCAATTTTGACTCTATTTGTTCAATATTTAGTTCATTTAAGAGCTTTGTTTGTTCTTCTTCAAAGTTATCATCAAAATACGACTCCCAATTAGCATTTCCCCCTTCCTCTCCCCTTCTAATCCATCTCATTCCAAATCTTAAGGAATGATCTTCACAACATCTTTGGCATCAATCTCTCTTTCAATTTCCTCAACAATCTTAGGAGCTCCCAAGCCTTCTGATATATTATTGTAGACACATAAAAATGTCCTTAGTATTATTAATAGTTATTATATTAATTAAATAGATATTTTGATCTATTTAATTAATTTATCTATTATTCTACTTATTTAATGAATCCCTAAGCCTATCCTATCTCTAACCTTTACCATATCATAAACTCCTTTACCCCACTCATTTTCACCACTTATCAAATGTGGGATAAAAAATCCTTCGACCACCTCCAACTATCTTTTATTTATCTTTTATCCTTCCCTTAAATGTGTGAATTTCCAGCCCCTTACATCCTCCCCCACTCTCAAACAAGGGATGTCCTCAACACGGACCCACCGACTCAAGGCCCATACTTTGCAACCTTAGAACCTATCGAAGGGATCTATAGATGCCTTTGTGTCCTATACTTAGATTTATCTCAACACCTTTTTGCACCATTTATGTCACCGTGACATACTTGATGCTGCCAACATACAAAATGCTGACCCACTGCATGAATCACTCCATGACTAACTTCTTCTAAGCCACCCATACCAAATGGAACCTCGCAAATTGTATACTGAATACTTCTATCTCTTCTCAGCCTATTGTGCCATCCCATGAAAACACCCCAATTTTTGTCTTCCACCTTCAGTTGCCCAAGAACCATACCTGAAATCCATTGAAAGACAAGCCTGCCACAACCCAATTGTGCAAGCCCTATCTTTCCCAAGTTCACACATGTTCAACCTTTGGCCCCATCGACTTCTTGTTGTGTCACTTTGCCTTCCTATTTTCTGACCTCATGGCATGTCCTGGATCCATTCACTGTCCTCAACAGCTCAACCCAAAATGCCCACCAACATCCATCTACCAATACACTTACAGAACCTTGTGCCACCCTTAGTACTTGCACAAACCTACCTTAGATTATGTATGGTCAAACACAATCCTACACCAAACTGTACCAAACAACTTCCCATTTTGCACCTTGAATGATTTACCAAACACCAACCTACACCACTTTGCATCATGCAGCCCAAAATTACTCCTCAGGTGACATACCAAACACCAACCTACACCACGTTGTACCAAACAACCCAAGTTTTTTTTATCTAGGCCACTACTTCCCAGCGTGTCACCATAGCTACAAAGCCAACCTATCACACCACCAACCCATTACACCATAGATTCACACCATGTAAATCCTACACCACACCACCTTGGGACCCGACATAAAATACCTCAAATTTGTCCCAAATAGAATCCTACAACATACTTCCTTGAGCAACTCCAACATTGTTGCTCCTCAGATGATATCTCAAGAAATACTGGACACTACACTGCCTCTAGAAATGCCATCATTCATGTGCTTCATATAATTCCCTAGACAATATCCTACTCCTCATTTCACCATGAAACGCTTTGTGTTCCTCCTCAGATCTGCACCATGCAAGATCTTATGCCACACTGAGAATAACCACCATAGTCACCCTACAGCCCAACTTTTAATCCTCGAACTCACCACATGCAAGCCCTACACCACACTACTCCATGCAACCCATTGATGCTCCTCAAAACTGTACTATAAATATCCCACACCTCACTAAGGATGACCACCATAGCCACCTTGCAGCTCAAACGTACTCCTCAAAACTACCCCATACAAATCCTACACCTCACTAAGGATGACCACCATAGCCACCCTATAGCCCAAACGTACTCCTTAGAACTTCTTAGCTCTACCAAATAAGGATCATTCTCTAATTCTCAAAAACCCTCCCAAGAATCTTCCCAAAAGGAGGCTCTTTGTCCATTTTTTTATCTCCCAAATTATGTGTTTGGTGATAATTTCCTGACTTCTAGAGGATAAAATTCCAAATCACAAAACCTCTAGGGGATTCCTTGTAGTTAGTATTTAAATGGGATCATCTTAATCCAAATATTTATTTCTTATCACTTACACCCAATTTTTATTTCCCTTGAACATATTCCATGCAAGTTTGGCTCACATGGCATTGTTCATAATTATGAACTATCTAAACCCCAACTCCTCTAGCCCCTTTTGGTTTGTGTATCTTATCTCATGCAAGTAGTCAAAATTTATGAGTATCTTTTGACCCATTCCAAAAAAAGCACCTCATTATCTAATTAAGTATATCTTCCATAGAACTAGTAATTTTCATACATGACATGGTGTACACTAGGATAGCTAACAACATTTCTTTTATCATGAGTATTCTACTGGCCAAAGTCAACCATTTTCCTTTCTAGAGTTTTATTTTCTTTATGCCACTATTTATGAGATTATCCCAATAGCCTTTTTTATTTGGACCAAAAAATAGGGGCATCCCCAAAAACATCCCTGGGAAGTTGGCCACCCTTAATCTCAAAATTTTAGTTGTCTCTCTTTCCAAACTAGGCTGGACATTCAGAAAAAATAAAATTTTGGTTTTCTTCAATTGATTCTTTTTCCATAGGCTTTGAATTAGTCATCCATTATATTTCTTATGCATCTTACTTCACCTCTATAGGCCTTTTCGAAAAGGATTGTGTCATCAAAAAATTGATAATGAGTGATTGTATTCACACCAGTAGTGATATCTATTCCTTCCCACTTCCCTTCTAATCTAGCCATTGATATGTCTCTCCCCAAAGCTTGTCATGATAATGAATAGAAAAGGGGATAAGGGACCACCTTTTCTTATACCCCTTGTGGTTCGAAAATACCTTGAGACACCTCATTCACCAATAATAAGAATTTGGGATATTTAATGCAACTTCCAACCCAATCAAACTAATTTTATCCATATCCAAACATTCTTGGAACTCTTAATAAGAAATATCTATCCACAAGATCATATGCCTTTGGTATATCTGGTTTGATCACCATACTTGGAGTCCATTCCTTTCTACCTGAGTGAATATCTTCATGAGAAATTATAATTCCTTCCACAATTGATCTGCTAGGCAAGAAACCACTTTATTCTTATGAGATGACCTTTCTAATAACCTTTTTCAATCAATTAGCAATCACTTTTGTTATTATCTTTTAGGTCGTGTTACAAAAAGATATGGGGTGATATTTACTCATGCTCTGAGCTTCTTTATTTTAGGGGACCAAAGCTATGAATGTATGATTAAGAGCACAAATCATTCTAGTTCTTTTCCTTGATTCATCCTACCTTTGGGAGTTCTTCCTTCAATATTTCCTAGAAATTTTGATAAAACTTGGTAGTATAGCCTTCAGGCCCTGGGGCTTTATCCGACCCAAGCTGAAAATTGGAAACTTTTAATAGATACCGATCTATATAGCTCCACATTATCCTTATCATTGATCAAATGTGGAATTCTATTCAAAAAAATATCCCTTTCCTCTACATTGTCCCACACTTCTCGATTCATGATGGATTGAAAGTATCTCATTGCTTCCTGATTTGCTTCTTCCATAGATTGAGTCCTTGTTTCATCCTCTTTTTCAATTTCCACAATTATCTTCATACATTGATTAGGTACTATTCTTTAATGGAAAAATTGGTGTTTTTGTCTCCTTTCTTTGACCATACTTCCCTATATTTTTGTCTACAATAGCACTCCTATATTGTCACCAGCTTTGCCAACTCCACTTTTAGTGTTTTCTCTTTCTCAAAATCTACCCCATCCATGCCCTTTTCAATTACTGCTTCATTCAATTTATTTAGTTCATCGTCTACTCTAACTCTCTCCTCAACTATATTTTTTAAGTGTTCCTAATTCCACTCCTTTAATTTGATTTTGATTTGGTTTATTTTTTTGAGAAAATAATACAGTTTGGATCGATTCCCAAATCTAACTTCATTCCACCATTATCCGACTCAGTCAGAAAAGTAGGATCTTTGAGCCACGTGCTTTATAACTTAAAGGCTCAGGCTCACCTTGGAAAAACTCCTGGAGGATGTTTAGCTGTATTGGAAAATGATCTAAACCTATATATGGTAGGATGACAACTTCATATACATTCGCAATGTTCTCCCAATCGCCACACAAGAAGAAACAATCCAACTTGTCTGCAATGTTTGAAAAACCCTATCTTCTATTTTTGCAGGTGAACCTACCATTATTGGTGGCAAATTCTCTTTATTTTTTCTCCTCTACAAAATCATGAAAGTCATACTACACTCTTAACAAGTTATGCATCCCTCCACGCTTCTCTGTATTATTCAATATGTCATTAAAGTCACTCCCAATGATAAACCTCTCATCATTCTATTATTTCATCTATTGTGTTATTTCATTCCATAGATCCCTTTTGGATGTTATTGAGATGAAACCATAAACATTTATTACTACAAATTCTCTATTATGACTGAGGGTCATGCATCTAACAACCATCTAGTTATATTTATCTAGCACTAGTTCACACTTAACACTAAGCATATTCTAAATCACCCCGAATCCAATTGAAGCTCCTTCTAATTCAACAAAATTCTCTTCCCAATATCTCCAAGTTTTTAATTTCATTTGGTATTCTTCCTTACTCCACTTTGTTTCTTGTACCAATAATATATCAATTTTTCTTGAATTTATCTAATGCTTGATTAAGCGCCACTTTCTAGGGGAATTAATGCCCCTAGCATTCCAAGTTATGAGCTTCTTTTCTCCTCACGCGGGATGATCTCCTCCAAATTTCTCAATTTCCTCTAACCCTTAGTATTTCCTATAATTTCCAACTTTTCCTTATTAGTTTTAGCCCCCCTTTTTTACTCAGCTTCAATCTTTGGTTTCTTCAATTTTGACTTTATTTGTTCAATACTTAGTTCATTTAAGAGCTTTGTTTGTTCTTCTTCAAAGTTATCATCAAAATACGACTCCCAAATAGGATTTCCTCCTTCCTCTCCCCTTCTAATCCATCTCATTCCAAATCCTAAGGAATGATCTTCACAACATCTTTGGCATCAATCTCTCTTTCAATTTCCTCAACAATCTTAGGAGCTCCCAACCCTTCTTATATATTATTGTAGACACATAAAAATATTCTTAGTATGATTAATATTTATTCTATTAATTAAATAGATATTTTGATCTATTTAATTAATTTATTGATATTTTATTCTATTTATTTATTTTAATCATTAAATTACTCATTGTATTTATAAAATAATTTATATATTATTCTACTTATTTAATGAATCCCTAAGCCTATCCTATCTCTAACCTCTACCATATCATAAACTCCTTTTACATTCTCTACCCTTCTATTTATAACTCGTTGGCCCCACTCATTTTCACCACTTATCAAATGTAGGATAAAAAATCCTTCGACCATCTCCAACTACCTTTTCTTTATCCTGCATCCTTCCCTCAAACTCATCTCCCATAAGACAAAAACTATAAATCTACCCCTCTCACATTCAAAAAGTGTCTTACATTTTTGGATTATTTGGCATCATACATATCCTTGAAATCTTCATATCATTTCAATATATTGTATTTGCATCCATTTTATTTTAGAAATTTCCATTTCTTCATATTATCTTTTGTCAATAGTGCTTCTGAGAGAAAATAAGATTTTCACACAAAGATCTTTAAGAATAGGAAGGAAATAGAATAATATTTCATGTAATGCATTTCATTATTTATTTATTTATTTTTATTTTTTAAATAAAGGAGGGGTGAAAATTTATTCAAACTGAAAGAGAAACAAGAACAAACAGAGAAAGGGCATCAAATAGCCCTATCAAGATCAACCAGGTGATCAAATTGATTAGACAAGCCCATCGAAAGTTGAGTCTTATCAACAATGTTCCAATTACACATATGGTCAGAAGCCCACTTCGCCAAACAATCAACAACACTATTCCATTCCCCGGGAATATGAGTGAAAGTAACAGACTCCAAAGAAGTACACAAATTATGAATCTGGTCTGCAATCAAAGCTAACTTCCAACTAACAACTTCAGAATGTTGCTGATTCAAAAGACGTATCACCACTTGAG
>MU226170.1:162531-177813 GCA_018584345.1 Thuja plicata
GAAACAAGAAACCTATCCAAATGTTCTGAGATAGCTTCCTGACCACTCTGTCTATTGTTCCAAGTGAAAACCCCATTTGAAGGCTTAACATCAATAACAGAAAGAACATCCACCTGGGCTTGAAAAAGATCAGAAGCAGGGTCAAGCCTAGGCCAACCTCCTCTTTTCTCCTCAAGACTTAAAATAGAATTAAAATCGCCTCCTAAAATCCAAGGAAAATAAGGAGAAAAAGAATGCACATACCTAATATGATCCCAGAGATCAATCTTCCCATGAATGTCAATAGGGGCATAAACATTTGTCACAAGAATAGTCTCACCAGAGTCCAAGACAGTAGCCACCATAGAGATTGAGTAGTGACTAGAAATCCACCAATGGGAAGAAATCTTTCGAGGGTCCCAGAAAAAATCCAAACCTCCAGAATTCCCTTGCGAACCAATACTTTGACAATGACCAGCGTACCAAATGCGTGGAGCATACTGATGCATAACCTCAACAGAAACCTTAGTCTCTTGAACACAAAAGACATCTGGAGAATGAATTGTAATCAAATCATGAATAGCTTTTTGACGACAGGTGCTATTCAAACCCCTCACATTTCAAGAGAGAATGATCATGGAGGGGTTTGAGAAAAGTGAGCATCAATAGGTTTAACAAACTGAGATTCCACCAACAGATCTCCAGTCATTTTTATCTTCTCAAGGTCCGTCTTCTGCCCTTTTAAGGAGCTATCAGCAGGACCTTTCTTAAGGGGTCGTTGTTGCACTCCCAATCTATGAGATGAACCCTTATTTTGAGATTAAAATAAAACTTCTTTAGCTAAATCTGCCAAAATAATGTCATCCTCTATGGAATTATTTAAAGTCACATGAGCCACTTGTTGTCCCTGAATAGCCTGAATTGGTTCTTGTTCAAGAACTGGTACAACATCCATACTAACCCCAACACAATTAGAAGTGACCACATGTGGGACTCCTTCTTCCAAAGCTAAATTCTCCAGCACCTCAAACTTGTTAAAGCCTCCATCTATCTGTCTATCCTTGAATGTCCTCTTCTGACCTCATCCTCTAGCCTTAGTTTTAACTGGTACAAATCCTTCCTTGTCCTTTCCCTGAGGTTCAACCATCATGGGAGCTTTCCCTTTGTCCTATTTACCCAGAGGAGGAGGTTTCGAAGAGGGGGAATGATCTTGCTTACGAACTTTAGGGCATTGTTGCAGGAGATGGCCATACTCATGACAAAACCGACATCGAAAATGTAGAGATTCATAATCTAACTGCTGAATCCATGAAGAAGATCCGAAACAAATTTCCATGGAATCTAGCAGGGGATTATTCAGATCTATCTCAACACAAATTCGGGCAAAAGATATCACCTTGGTATCAAGGGTTTGTGTAGCAACCACCGTAGGCTTTCCCAAGAGACTAGCAATTTTATGTAAGATATCTTCTCACCAAAACTCTAGGGGGAGGCGAGGAAGATGAACCCAAACAGGAACTCGAGAAGGCATCTCTTCAGCTGAATTAAAACATACATGCCATGGTTTAATAAATAATCTAGCCTGATTATAAAAATATGGGCCACCTTCAAAAACTCTATTGCGATCTGCCATATTCGAGAAAATAACCATAAAATAGCTATTTGTTGCAAGCATAATTTCCATATCCCCTTCAATCTTCCAAGAACACTAGATCCAAGCTTCCAGATTGGACAAAGGAATGCAAATGCCAAGAAACTTATAGATCAGAGCATGTCTGCTCCAATACGAGACAACTTCTTCCACCAAATCAGGAGAAATAACCAAAACTGGGCAATCTTGGGTTCTAGGAAGACACCCATTAACCTTCTTCATTTTAGGATCAGCACTCGTATAAAATGCATCTGCTTGTTGTGCATGCATGCTTGAAGAGGACCCATTATGAGCCTTGTCCATGCGAGAAAACTCCACAACTAATGCCGTAGAAATCTCTGCCAATCAAAGATTGAAGCCAGGAAAAAAACAAAAACCAAAATAGCTGCCAGCAAACAAAAAAAATTCCCGCAGACACCAATCAGAAACAAAACCCATTGCAAAAAAATAAAAAACTAGCCCACGACTGAAACGCTTCCACAAATCCCATGCATGCAAACCTGCAACCAAGCTAGGGCACCTCCATCTCCAACCAAGGTTTTTCAGAAACTTCCTAAGTCCATAATAGATTGACAGGGATTAAGGGCAAGCAACAGAGGATGTGATGGAAGCATTCATAGGTGTCATAACAGCAGAAACAAGACATGCATTTCATTATTTATCTAATATTTGTATTATCATTTTGAAAACAATACCATTGTTGTGATGTTGAAAGAATCATATCTTTGATTTAGTTTATCATTTCCCTCATCACACATTTTACATGCCCAATGGGACAACCTTTTTGTCCCTTTATCAATCTGATTTCTATTTTGTTTGGTGGAAGGTTGTTCTTTATTTTTGTAGGAAAACACCATTCAATGCTTAATTTATGTATTTGAATCATTTGCTATGCATTAGATACTTATTGTGTTATTACATTTGTTTAAAAATTTCCACAATCTTTTCAACAAGTTTGTTTTGCGAATAACCAACAATCATTGAGTTTCATAGGACGGTATTTATTTGAGACATTATGTTGAACAACTTGCATGCATAGGATTTAATTTCATGTTTTTCTTTGAAGTTTCTAAAAAATTGTAAAAAAAAAAAAGAGAGTTGTGTGCAGTAGGAGTATATCATTAAGATCAATCTGCAAAAAGGCTAAAAAAACTGAACTATTTCTTCAAGACTTTGAACAAATTATGTCATGCAATGGAAAGTGTTTATGAGGGTAATGTATTCATGCTTCAACCAGGTGGGAATTATAAAATAATTGTTACAAATCTCAGCATAGAAATGAACATTGGCTCAAATTCAACCTAGTTCTATAAACTGGAAAGTTTTTTCAAGTTCACAACATTTACAATTATATATAATGTAAATTACCTGAGCTAATTTGCAACCTGCAAAATATGGCAATTGATAAGGGTGCTAGGCTCCCTTCCATAGTGGGTGGACAAAATCTTCTTTTGATAAAGTCATTCGATGCAGAAGACAAATCCTAAGACAAAATTTAAGAAGAAGACAAAGCCTTGTTGTGGGGGCTATGACAAGAGGGCATAATGTCGTATATGTTAACAATGATAAATGCCAAAAACATTTGCAATGAACAAAACATTTGTCTTCACTTCTTTCATAATAAAATTCTCAAACAGATATTGTCTAGGGACACTCTAGCTGGATGAGCACCACATTATCCATTCAAAATCCCCAACCACAAAATAGGGAAACCCAAATATGTTTTTACATTGTGTCTGATTCTTTCAAAAACTATGGAGGCATATAACATTGCAATGTATCAACCCTGGTTCTAGCATGCATGGTACAAGATCACAGAATTAGAGAGGTGTACAAGGATAACATGCATCCACTGTTGAGAGACTTAATGAATCTGCAATCCACAGAGAACGGGTTTGAAGAGGGGAAAATAACAGGAAAACATTACTGGAAAATTATGGCTTTTTAAAATTGAACAAATATAAAGGAGGATGTTTTCTGATCTTACGTTGTTGATTTTTGTTGCAATGGAAATGATGTTGTCCATCACAAGTGTGAATGTGCCTTGAATTTCAAAGCTTCACATCAAGGAGATTACTTTAGACCTATCTTTTTTGTAGTTTTGAAATGGTATTTCTGCAAGTTGTGGAGAGTGTTGCTGAAGGAGTTTTCCATGCATGGTATAATTCATAATGTCCTATTTAGCCTGTATTATGCATTGCAAGAAGGGTTCATATGCGAAGGATGTGTTTTCTTCACATTCGATGCAGTGAGCATTGCTAGTGGCTGAGGGCTATGCCAATGAGGTTGGCTGGTGACATGAGGCACATAGGAGCTAATATGGTGCCAGGTAAGCATTCTTTGCTTTCAATATGTTGGCTACCTACAATTTAAATGAAGAGTTAAGTATGGACTTGGAACTACATTTTGAACATTCAATGGGCTAGTTGGTTACCTATATATTGGAGGAAACAAGTTTTTGTAGAGCGACCCTTGTACAATCATTATTGAGATTGTCAATGAATTTGGCTAATGTTGTTTTAATGGTGTTTGTTCCTCTTGGCCCGCTACGAACAACATTCTTTAGTAGGAGGAATGGTGTTCATTTTGATGCAAGGATTTTCTTTAATGTTGCATAGGCATCAACATGGTAACGTAGAACTGTAACCTGCAAGGAGAAGAAATATCTCAGTCAATCTAAGAAGTGTATATTGTAAAAAAGTATGTAAATTTCTTTGATATATAGAGTAAATAACTTACACAAGCTCTGTCTAACATGGCCTCTCCATCTTTTACAATGAGAAAATATTCATTTGGTGTCTGGTTGTGTGTTGCCTCTTTAATGACCAATGTTCCAACTGAGTAGCTATTTGGTGAGTGGATAAGCTAACTTATTGCTATGTCAGGCATAAGTTTAAGCTGCTTGTAAACTTTATCAATGCGTTTATTGTTGTGTTAGGCATAAGTTTTAGCTTCTTTTAGACTTTATCAATGGGTTGAATGGATGTGTCTGCAGTAAACTGGAGGCTATAATTAGCATCGCCTCTTTCATATTGTGTTTTATTCTTTATTTCAAAATTTGTTATATAGACACTTGCATCGGGAAAGAGGTGGGAAAGAAATGTATTAATTAACTAGTTGGTGACATTGTCCATAATAGTCATCTGTCCCTGACTGTCAATGAGATTGACATGCATAATTGGTGCTTTAGCTGCGCTTGTAGGGTTTTTGGCTTATTGATAACTGCAAGTTACGAGTACATCACCTTCAAAGGTAGAGGCAGACTATGTTGTATAGATTTTAGTTATGGTGGATGCATGGTGTGCTTCTAGCTTTTGTCTGTGAGGAGGCGAGATTGTGTATTTTAGATTATGCAATAACATGAAAGCTCATGGAAACAGTTTTAAAAGTCCAAAATAATTCTTGCATTTTTACTTGTTGCATGTCATCAGGGTTGTCATCTTCTAGGGGGTTTCTTGTTGAGTGGAGGATGTGAAAAGAGCTATGAAAAATACATAGAAAAATCTAGCATTGTAATTGAATATAGAATAAAAGGAAATGTAAATGTGTTTATGTGTGTCTAAAGGGTAGAAATGTGAATAAGAATATATCATGACAATACCTATTGTGGTAGTTGTCAGCTTCTTGTCTGCAATATTGCTGGACATTGGGCCTTTGATCTAGTGTGGGTTAGAGCCTTGTTTTTGTTGTTCAGAGGCATTAGATGTGGTTTTAGTATCTGATGTACTTTATTTTAATGGTTACATTTCTGATGGCTCAATAGGATTGACCTGAAAAAAAATTAAATTACTGAAACCATGTTAAAGATAATTTTCAAAGAAAAGAAGGATAGTATAAATTCAGTTTTTGCAATGTGTATAGAAAGATTATTCAAGGGAAAATGCATAGAGCAAACATAAAATCTCAATAGGTTAAACATTTTATGTAGACATCTGGTAGATAAGAAGAAAACAAGCTTTTGCTAATGTTTATGGAAAGACTGGTCAAGGGAAAATGCATAGCGCAAAGTTAAAAGATGAAAAGGCTAGTCATTTTATGCAGACATTTGGTAGTTGGGTAAATCTATAAAGAGATCTAAAGGAAATTTAGAATCAAACAAAAGGAAATTATATGAAACATAGGACAACTGTTCATAAATAATAGAATGATTTTGATAGATGGAGAGTTAATTGTAAACTGAAATGTCAGAGAACTAGAAAAGACAATAGATACATCAGAATACCCACTTGGCGGTGCTATAAAAATGACAACAAAAATAGTCACAACAAGAAATGTACCCTAATAAAAAGAAAAGGTTAAGCTTATGTCAATAGAAGAAGAATAGTTGTAGCTAACAAAAGGAAATTTAGAATCAAACAAAAGGAAATTATATGAAACATAGGACAACTGTTCATAAATAATAGAATGATTTTGATAGATGGAGAGTTAATTGTAAACTCAAATGTCAGAGAACTAGAAAAGACAATAGATACATTAGAATACCCACTTGGCGGTGCTATAAAAATGACAACAAAAATAGTCACAACAAGAAATGTACCCTAATAAAAAGAAAAGGTTAAGCTTATGTCAATAGAAGAAGAATAGTTGTAGCTAACAAACAATGCATTCAAGTCGTTGATTGATTGTGTGCCAACTAGGAAAAAGGATAGTTGCATCTTGTATATTTTCTAGTTAACTCAAATCAGGGATTGGATTGTTGAGACTAGTTTCATTTACACTTTGTGCAAAAGGAAATTTAATCAAATCATAGACCGAAAACCATACATGATGCAAGTCCGATCCGATCCAGTGTTTGCAAACATGGCAGTGAAAATGGAAATGAAAGCTGGTAAATGGTTTTGAAAACCATTCATATCACAAAAATGAAATTAACTATTGTAAGTAAGTTACCTCAATAATGCGGATGAAATGCCTTATGCAATGAACATGCACATCATCTATTTGTGTCTGTGTGATAGTATCATCTATTTTTTTTAACTTTATCTAAAAAAAAGGATATATAATAGTTGAGCAAGATGATAAAGCGCAACAAAGTTGAATCCAAAACCACTCTGTGATGTACTATGGATTGTGTAAACCTGGTGTCTACAGTTGATGTGTGACATTTTGGAAACTCAAAATGTAGGTAGAGAGCCCCATACTAAAAGAGGAAGGGGGTGCTTCAAGGGCAACATACTAGCTGGTAGCTCTTAAAGAATAGCAGGCACAATGCACAACTAGTAGCAGCTATAGCACAACCTCCTATGGAGAAACATTGAAATGTGACACTACGATTACTCTTCCATGAATCTTTGCATTTATCCACTATAGTGAATAATGATGTACACAAAATTATATAGTAGACAAATCAACATAATGAGACTTGATCAGTTGTAACTCAAGTATAGTGTTCTTTTTATATATGCATCAATTTTTTTTTACCAATGCTCAGAAAATTATTGAGTAAAAGGGTTGTACTTTGTAAATTTTATACTATTTGTTATATTACTACATTTTATATTCTCACTTGTTACATGATCTCAGCATAGTGGCTCACTTCCTAACTCAATATAGGGAAAATTAAGGAGACATTTCTAATATGACAAAATTTTGTTTGATGCTTAGTACTTTATTAAGTGGATCGTCCCTTGTTGCAGCTTCAATAATTTTTAGATTTCATCGTCATTCAGGCTATACTAGAAAATTCTCAAAATAAGTAAAGTTCTAATGCAATATAGGGGAATTTAAGTACATATTTTTAATATGATAGAAAAAAATTTCAAGGAATACTTAGTTTTATATTTCAAAGTGTATAGAGCCACAATACATTGTGTATAATTTCTTATCCCTTACCCCTTAATTATTTTAGATGTGGAAAGATTGTTCCTTTGGCTACTAGGTGTCTAGAGAAAGGTCCTAGATAGAACTTTAAGAAGTTCAAAAATAAATCCTACTGTGTTAATTAAGAGGCTAGTATTTTAGATGATGAGTCTGAAACAAAAGGTTGTTTATTTTATGTTGAAGAAGAAAAATCAGAGATTGATATTTCTAACATTTGTCTAAAAATTGATGATAATGTCGGGACTACTTTGTATGTTAGAAGGAACAAGAATGAATGGTTGATTCATAGTGGTTGTTAAAATTATATGACTGGTGATAAAATAAAAATTTTAACACTTGAAAAATATGATGGTGGTCCTGTTAGATTTGGTAATAATAAGGCAATGCATATATTGTTGGTAGAGTATCTATTTCTTTTGATGAAAAGAACAACACTGGAAAAGTTTATTATGTGAAGGGTTTGCATCATAATCTTTTGATTTTTGGATAGATGTGTGAGAATGGATACAATGTTGCGTTCAAAAATCAAGGATGTGAGTTTTGAAAAATATCAAGAGTAGTAATTGCAATTGGCAAAAGGATAGGAAGAAACATGCACCAACTTGAAGGAGATACATAAGGATACTTACTATCTCGGATTGATGACAATTGGCCTTGGCACCAGAGGATGTGCGACATTAATTTTGATAACTTGGTAAGAATTAGTTCATCATGTGTACTAAGAGGCTTATCTAGATTGTGTAAACCAAACAATGTTATATGTAAAGGATGCCATGAAGGAAAGAAGAGAAGAGAATTGTTCAAGGCTAATGTTTATTCATCTACCAATTTATTGGATCTACTACATACCAACCTATTTGGTCCAACCAGAACAAGGAGTTTACAAGGTGAGAGATAATTCATACTCTTTATTGATGATTATTCAAGATCAACTTGGGTTGCATTTCTTAGAGAAAAATTTGAAGCATTTGAAAATTTGAAGATTTTTAAACAAAGAGTTGACAATGAATGTGGTAGGAATATTAAATGTTTGAGATATGATAAAAGAGGAGAGTTTACATCTGATGAGTTTGAGAATTTTTGTGAGAAATATGACATTAAGAGACATTTTTTAGCAACTAGAACACAACAGAAGAATGGTGTAGCGGAAAGAATGAATCAGACAATACAAGAAGCTGATAAAACAATGATGAACTAAGAAAGTTTATCAGAGGTTTACTGGAGAGAAGCAATACATACAAATGTGTATACACATAATATAGTTCTTTACTAGAAGAAGTGTGGCAAGACATCATATGATTTATGGCATGGAAGAGCACCTATAGTTGAATATTTCAAGATTTTTGGAAGTAGATGTTATATTCGGAAAGATGAGGACAATATTGGAAAGTTTGATAGGAGAGAAGATGAAGGCATATTTCTAGGTTATTCTACGAAGAGAAAAATATATTGGTGTTACACCAAAAGATTGAATAAGATTCTTGAAAGTGTGAATGTTAAGGTTAATGAAGGTTTTCAAAAAATATTGAGAAACACCTTGAATATGAATCTAATATAGAGGATAGAGAAAAGGAATATAAGAAAGATGATGAAGAGACAAAGAAAGCTCTGACATCTACAACTAAGACACCAATGCATGCATAGAGATATCATTCTGAGAATTAGATTATTGGTGTTAAGCACGGAGGTGTTGTTACCAGAAGTAGAGAAACACAAAAGAAAGTTTTGTTGTATTTACTTTAAGAAATTGAGCCTAAGATTGTGGAAGAAGCATGTAATGATTAAAATTGGGTAAGAGAAATGAAGGAATAACTTGATCAAATAGAGAAGAATCAGACTTGGTAACTTGTACATAGACCGATTAACAAGAATGTAATTGGAATAAAATGGATTTTTTGGAACAAGCTTGTTTTTGGGTCCACAACACACACCCCATTTTTTTGGTCACTTAGCCATGGGGACCCCCCTTTTTTCTTCTTTGATTTTTGGGGCCTCTGCTCCTTTGGTCTTTTGTTCTTCTATTTTGAAGAAAAGATTAGTCATTTCATCATTTTGGCCTTTTGCTCGCAAAAAATACAAAAGTCTGAATGTCTGAAAGTCTGAGTCACATCGGAAGGAAAGTCCTTTTAGATTTTTGGCCTCTGAAAATTGAAAAAATGCATGACTCGTGAGTAGTGGAATTTTGTCTCTAAAATTCTGAAAATTATGATGATGTCAGAGGTGGTTATAAAAGACGAGAAGGGTTTGTTCTTCTTCACTTTGCGTTTTCATCATTTCAAGCTCTGATTTTCTATGACTTCGGCGTGCATTTTTTTTTCCTTTTGGTTTGCTGAGTTTTTTGGTGCATGTCTTGCTACTTCCCTTCACATGTGTGTTTTGTTTGATGTTATCCTCACCCATCTCATTCAGAGGTAGGTTTTATTTCTCTTCTATTTAGGGTTTTTTTTTTCTTTGTTTTCTTCGTGGTGTGCCCTATTTTCATTCTCCTATGGGTTTTTTCCTTCTTGTTTTTAGTTAGGTAACTTGGCATCAGGCCCTAAGGTGTCTGGCCTCACTTTAGTTTTGGGTTTTTCATGTTTATTTTTCATTCACACTCGCATGGTTTTGGCCTCCAAAAGGGTCACTTCAACATATCAGCAAGACCATCGAAAAGCACCTAAGTCTAAAAATAGATTTTTAGATGTTCGTACACCAAAGACTCTTCCCATCTTTTGCACGCCAAAACACCAAAAGATGACTCTACCCAACTCCTCCCACATTTTCACACTTTTGGCCTTCAAAAAGTAGTTCCACCTCTGACGTCCAAAACACCAAAACTCGCCTTCCTAGCATTTACTTAAAAAGGTTTTTCACCTCACCCACCCTCCAAGAGCTTTTTCACACTTTCGCACTCTGATCCCATTCATATTTTTTAAATGCTGAAACTTTGAAACCAACATTCATTTACCTTTTTTTTTTGCACTTTTGGCCTTTTGGAGTATGATCCTATCTTCCATGTCTGAATGACCAAAAATCACATGAAAGCTATTGCTTAATAGTTTCCAACTGCTGGGCATGACTTGTTCGATGATATTAGAATTGGGTACTACTGATGTTGTTGGCATTCATGTTTTGTCAGTAATGTCAACATATGTTTCTGTGGAGAGAACATAATGGTTATTACTATTGTATGATGACTGACAGAAGTGTATGGATACTGTAAGGATGAATCAGAATGAGCGAAGATGATGATATGTAGAAGGATGTGTGATGATCTTATTTCTAAGGTCATTTGGCTTAATATTGCATATTGGAGTAGTTATAGATGTTTTAGTGAATACTAGTTTCTGGACTATGACAGTGATTCTTGATAGAGTGAGTCTCTATATTTTGGGGATATCTTACAGGCGATGATGATACAGGTTATGCAAGCTTAAGAGATGACAGAAGGCATATTGAGGAATTTTTTTTATTGATCACAAGTCATGCGATTGTTGGTGACGTCAGTTGTGGCGTGTATTCTAGAGGAGACCTATTTGGGGCCGACTTCAAAGATGTAGCATGCATTGTGGATTACAAGTGTGGATTGCTGATCTTGGATTATATATGATGTATTTTAATTAATGTTTTCTTTTTTTAGGTACCATGTGTATTTTAGCAAGGGGTTAAATAAATATTTGTATATTGGGAAAGCTTAATTGGCCGACATAATCAATTATTGTAATAGGGTATATATGAGAGATCTTTTCTTTTGAAAAGATGGTGGTATGATGAGAAGATAATTGAAAAGACAGAGAAGTATGGAAGTGGCAAAGCTTGACTGGCTGTTGGATGTAGAGAAAAGTTTGTGATTATAGTACTTCATTAGAACTAACCAAGCAAAGACAGTTTTCATCAAACAGTTCATTGGATTGTATATTTATTATATACACTTGTTCAGATTGTAAATCATTGAGGGTGGCTTTAACCTTCTTTGGGTAGTGTGCCTGAGCAGTTAGCCCACTGTTACTCTTGACTCCTAACAGGGTTTGTCCTTTAACAGGGACTGTGTACTGTAATGTTGCAATAAGCTCCTAACAGGGATAAATCTTTTAACAGAGATACTATACTCTCAATACATCATTTGTGGGTGCTAATTCCCATCGTGGTTTTACCTTTAACAGGGTTTCCTCGACAACAAAGGATTGTGTTATTATGTTGGAATTTACTGTGTTATCATTTGAATTGAATTTTTGGTTTATCAAGTTTAATGTTTAATAATTTATCTCACAATTGATTCACTCCCCTCTCAGTTGTGCTTATGGACTGTTATTCCTAACAATTAGTGTCACAGTTGTCGGTCCTTATAGAGAAAGCTTAACAACTTGAGGTGATCCTGAAGATGACTTACTACAGGAAGGATAGTCTAAAATTTGATCCTGAAAACTTTGATAGCTGGAAGAAAAAGATGAGAACACATTTGCTATGTTTGGGAATGGACTACTTGATGATCACAAAAAGAAAGGAAAAGATAAAGACTGAGGATGAATTGGATAAAGCTACTGAAGATGAAAAGAAGTTATTTTTATGTAACATGGTTGCAAGGGAATCATTGATCAATGCACTTTTTGAAGGTGAATTCACAGAAGTAAAAGACTTAGATTTTGCACATGAAATTTGGACAAGATTGGAAGCATTGAATGAAGGAGACAAGTTTACAAAATAGGCAAAGCTAAAAAACTGGAAGACAAAGATGGAATCATTGAAAATGAAAGATGATGAGAAAATTAGAAAATATGCACAAATAATTACTGAAGTGGTTATTGGCATCAAGAAATCTAGAGGTACTTATAGTGAGAAAGAAGTGATTGTGAAGATTCTCAGATCTCTAACACCTGCTTACATAACTAAAGTACAATCTATAGAGGATATTATACCTTTGACAGTGAACTTCAGTAGAGATATTTTGATTAGAAATCCAACTACTTTTGAGGCCGTAGAACTGAGAGATTATCTACCTAAATTTGAGTCAGCATTCAAGGAAACTGTGCATAGAAACAAAAAGACATTATCTAGAATTGCGAGCACCAGCAATAGTGACTTGAGAGAAGAACTTGGAGACTATGTTGATTAATGGGAACATATATAGGAAGAAGAAAGAAAACTAGATAAAGTGGTAGCCCTGATCACTAGAAGAGAAAAGAGAGGTAAGGGTAAATTTGAAGGCAAGTTACCTTTGAAAAAAATTTCATGCAAAAAGATAGGTCATTTTGCATCTCGATGCCCTACAAGGGTTCCAAAACATAAGCATAAGTTTTACAAATAAGAGTATCCAAAAGACAAGGAATGTTACTATTCTAGTGAAGTTGTTTCTGATGATGGTGTTGTTGACTATGATGATATTGGATTTATTTTTATTAAGGATGATGAACCTATACACGAAGAAAAATCCTTAGTATCTCATGTTGAAAAGAAATTTGAATGGGTTATAGATAGTGGTTGTTCACATCATATGACTGGAGATAAAAAAAAAAGTTTGTTAGTCTGAAAAGCTATGATGGTGGTGTTGTTAGATTTGATGAAAATACTCCTAAGCTTATCATTGGAGTTGGATCTATTTCTCTGGATGGAAAAATAAATACTGACAATGTACTGCTTGTTGATGAACTTAAGAATAATATGTTGAGTGTTGGACAGCTAGTGGACAAAGGTTATCAATTGAAATTGATTGATGGGAAATGTTCTATCAGAAGTAAATCAGGAGACTTGATCACATTTGGTACTAAATATAGAGGTAATGTATTTGAATTGAATACATCTAAGGCTTCTTTTTTTAATGTGAAGGTTGATGACATATGGTTATGGCATAGAAGATTTTTTCATGTTAACTTTGATAATATTGTGAAGGCAAGTATGACTAATGCACTAAGAGATCTACCTAATATTGTGAAGCCATCTAACACTATGTGTAGAGAGTGTGTTATGGGAAAGCAGACTAAAAGTGGTTTTAAAATAAAATCTTATTCAGAAAAAGGGAAGTTGGATCTGGTACATATAGGTCTATGGGGTCCTATAAGAGAAAGATCTTATTATGGTGAAAGGTACTTTATACTTTTTTTTGATCACTTTTCTAGAATGATGTGGGTTACATATTTAAGAGATAAATCTGAGGCATTTGACAAATTCAAAATATTCAAAGAAAAAGTTGAGAGTGAATCAGGTTTGAAGATAAAATGTTTGAGATCAGATAGAGATGGTGAGTTTACTTCAGATTTATTTAATACCTACTGCGAAGAGCATGGAATATTCAGAAAAACATCTTCTCCTAGGACACCACAACATAATGGGATAGTAGATTGAAGAAACAAAACAATATTAGATGTTGCAAGAACTATGTTGTTGGAAGGAAATATATCACATGTTCATTCAAGATAAGTTGTTGGTATTGTTGTGTACACCTTGAACAAAATTCAGATCAGAGATTGTACAAGTAAGAATCCTTATGAATTATGGTTTGATCATACTCCTACTATAAAATTGTTTAGAATATTTGGAAGTAAATGCTATATCAAAAGAGATGATGAGATAGGGAAGTTTGATGCTAGAAGTGATGAAGGTATCTTCCTTGGTTATTCTACTAAGAGTGAAGCCTATAAATGTTTCAATCTGATATTGAGGAAGTTGATTGAAAGCAATAATGTGAGGATAGATGAAAATTTTTAGATTCAGGAAAGAATGTATGACTGTGATCAGATTGCAGAGATAAAAGAGGTCACTGTTGATCTTGCAGAACCTTTAGAGATTGTTGATGAAATTGAAGATGAATCAATTGAGCTTACTGAAACTCCTAAGATTCTGAGGTATGTTAAGAAGAACCATCTTGAAAATAAAATCATTGGTAATGAAATTAAAGGAATGATGATAAGATCAAAATTAAGAGATGAATTTTTTTTGATTTCTCAAGTTGAGCCAAAAACTACTGATGAAGCATGTAGAGAAGAATCTTGGACTAAATCTATGCAGGAAGAACTAGAATAGATAAAGAAAAAAAACACTTGGGAATTGGTTCCAAGACCTAAAAACAAAAATGTGATAGGAATTAAATGGGTCTTCAAAAAAAAATAGATGAGGAAGGAACAGTGGTAAGAAATAAGGCTAGACTGGTGTCTAAAGGCTACTCACAACAAGAAGGTGTTGGAATTATGATATATTTGTCATCAGTGAAAACACTTAGTGAAAACACTTATTCAATTCTGAATGCTTACCGAGCTCATCACTCAGTCTACAGCCTATACCGAGCATTCACCGGGTAAACAGTTCATACCGAGCAGAACAGTAGTCACCGAGCATACCGAGCATATGAACAGTTCAGCAGTGTTTACCAAGAAGAGAAACATTTACCGAGCAGACGATAGTCACCGAGCTTCACCATAACTACCGAGTCATCAGTTGAAGCCAACTGAGAAGTCAGTTATTACCGAGTCACCAGTGGTTACCGAGTGACACTATATCTACCAAGTCACCACAGCCACCGAGTTCCAAGCTACACTTCGGGACTAGTATGGACCGAGCTTCTACTCTTACTGAGAGCATGACGATGCCGATTATTGTAGTGGATGCCGAGTATCAGAAGATCACCGAGCCAGCTTGAGGAACCCGAGCTTCTACCGACTCAGTAATATTTTGTTTACTTATGAAAGGCCGACTTAAGAATAAGATTATGTTATTAATCTGTATGAGGCCGACCTTGTGAAATGTAAATTGTAATTATGGACGGTATATATATGTAATTTATTATACCATCTGATGTATGGAATTATGTGAAAGTATGGATATGCGAAATTAGAAAGAGCAGAGCAGAGACTGCAATAAGG
>MU226170.1:178094-188168 GCA_018584345.1 Thuja plicata
GTACCATCCCCACCCCAGTTTTACTTTCTATTTGGAAGGTTTCTGGGTCACCAAATCTTTGTGTTATGTGTTATGAATGATTACATTTTCATGCTTGCAGTAGATTAGATGAATGAATGGTCAAAGTATATACATGTGCAGAAATGTTTTGAAGTTTTAAGAGTTACTGATTCACCCCTCCCCTCTCAGTAACTTGGTTAGTCTTGATTATTTCCAACAGAAGGCATACAATTTGAAGAAAAATTTTCTCTTGTTGCTAGGTTGGAAGCTATGAGATTATTTCTTTCTTATGTTGCACATAAATACTTTAAATTATATCAGATGGATGTGAAATATGCATTCTTGAATGGAGATTTGAAAGAAGAAGTATACATAGAGTAACCTGATGGATTTCCTTTGAAAGATGATGAAGACATGGTTTGTAAGTTGAAGAAAGCATTGTATGGACTGAAACAAGCACCAAGAGCATGGTATGCCAGACTAGACATGTATCTACTTTGTCTTGGTTTTAGAAAAGGTAATGTAGACAGTAATTTATATTTAAGAATTGGTGAAGATGAAATCCTAATCATAGAATTTTTTTTTGATGATTTTATTTTTGGAGGCAATGATAAAATGAGTAAAAATTTCTCTAAAGAAATGGAAAATGAATTTGAAATGTCAATGATTGGTGAGATGAAATTTTCTCTTGGTTTGCAAATTAATCAGAATAAGAATGGTATTTTTATATCTCAGACCAAGTACCTTAAGGAAATGTTGAAGAAATTTGGAATGGAAGATTGTAAACTTGTTGGGACACCCATGGTGACTGGTTATAAACTTACTAGTAATGATGAAACTCATAGTGTTTTTTAGACAAAGTACAGATCAATGATTGGAGCTCTACAATATCTAACTCACACCAGACCGGATATTTCCAATGCAGTTGGAATTGTGGCAAGATATCAAGAAAATCCTAAAGAGACACACCTTGCTGCTGTGAAAAGAATTTTTCAGATACTTGAAAGTAACAATAGAGTATGGATTATGGTATGAAAAATCAGATGACTTTATTTTGCATGCTTATACTGATGTTGGTTGGGTAGGTAGTGTGGATGAAAGAAAGATTACAAGTGGTGGAGCATTTTTCCTTGGAAAAAGTTTGGTTTCATAGTTATGTAAGAAGTAGGACTGTATTGCTCAGTCTACTACTGAATCCGAGTATGTTGTTGCTGCTATAAATTGTACACAAGTTGTTTGGATGAAACAAATGCTGAAGGAAATTGGAATAAATTTTGAAGAGCCAATTGTTATGTCTAAGAATCTTGTAATGCATTCAAAGATTAAACATATTTTTATTAAGTATCATTTCTTGAGAGACAAGGTAACAGAGAAAGAGACTAGACTGGAGTATGTTAGCTCAAAGGAACAAATAGCATATATATTTACAAAACCTTTTCCAAAAGATGCTTTTGAGTATCTCAGAAGCGTGCTTAGGGTGAGAGCCCCTCCCTGTGGTAATTAATTGATGCAGGAATGCAACAGTCCAGTGGCTTTCAAATCTATATTATTTTATGGACTTGATGTATGGATCTACTCCTCAGGGGGAGTGATCACAAGAACATTATAGAACATATTTGGGTGCTTTTGCACCTGGCTACTAAAAAAAAAAATCTAAACCTTGCAGAAGATTAAAGAAGAGTTATGGTACCCTTTTCCATTATTGTCAAAGGGGGAGAGGTTCTATGTGAAAATCCCTACTGCTTTAGGGAGAATTGTGTTGAGGATATTGAGAAGATTGTATTGAGAGAGAGTACTTTTGGGTTGATGGATTTTCCCATATGTTTCCATCAATGCCAAATGGGGATATTGTTGGATGATATTAGAATTGAGTACTACTGATGTTGTTGGCATTCATGTTTTTTCACTAATGTCAACATATGTTTTTGTGGAGAGAACAGACTAGTTATTACTATTGTATGATGACTGACAGAAGTGTACGGATACTATACAGATGAATTAGAATGAGAGAAGACTATGATATGTAGAAGGATGTGTGATGATCTTATTTCTAAGTTTTCTTGGCTTAATATTGCATATTGGAGTAGTTAGAGATGTTTTAGTGAAGACTAGTTTCTGGACTGTGACAGTGATGCTTGACAGAGCAAGTCTCTGTGTTTTGGGGATATCTTACAGGAAATGATGATTGAGGTTATGCAAGCTTAAGAGATGACATAAGGCATATTGAGTAATGTTTATTATTGATCACAAGTCATGTGATCGTTAGTGACGTCAGTTGTGGCATGTATTATGGAGGAGACCTATTTGGGGCCAACTTCAAAGATGCAGCGTGCAATGTGGATTGCCGATCTTGAATTATATCTGATGTATTGTAATTGATGTTTACTTGTTTTAGGTACTATTTTTATCTTAGCAAGAGGTTAAATAATTATTTGTATATTGGGAAAGCTTAATTGGGCGACCTAATCAATTATTGTAATAGGGTATATATGAGAGATCTTTTCTTTTGAAAATATGGTGGTATGATGAGAAGGTAATTGAAAAGACAAAGAAGTGTGGAAGCTGTGAAGATTTATTGGCTACTGGATGTAGAGAAGAGTTTGTGATTATAGTACTTCATTAGAACTGACCAAGCAAAGACAGATGTTATCAGACAGTTCACTAGATTGTATATTTCTTTTATACACTTGTTTGAATTGTAAATCCTTGAGGGTGGCTTTAACCTTCTTTGGGAAGTGTGCCTGGGCAGTGAGCCCACTGTTACTCTTGAGTCCTAATAGGGTATGTCCTTTAACAGGGACTATGTACTATAATGTTGTAATAAGCTCCTAACAGGGCTAAATCTTTTAACAGGGATACTCTACTCTCAGTACATCATTTGTGGGTGCTAATTCCCAAGGGGTTTATCTTTAACAGGGTTTCCTAAACAATAAAGGATTGTGTTACTGTGTTGGCATTTACAGTGTTATCATTTGAATTAAAGTTTTGGTTTATAAAGTTTAATGTTTAATAATTTGTCTCACAATTTATTCACCCCCCCTCTTAGTTGTGTGTGTGGACTGTTATTCCTAACATGACTCTCTAAGTTTTTCTTCTTTTCTTGCTTTCCTTTAGGTAGTTGTTTTCAGTAAAGTTTGTTGATAGTTGCATGTTTTCTTGTAGAAAGCCAAAAAAGGTTGTTGGATCACCAATGAAGTACCTATTCAAAGGGTACCACATTTCTTTAAAAGTTGGGAACCACCACAGCAAGGTCACTGACACTGGTATTGGGAACATTGATTGGAATGAATTTCTCACTAGATGTGCTAACCCCAACGGGAGATCAGCTAACTGCACTGATGTAGTAGTTTCAAGTCTATTCAATGCTGCAACACACCTCGTGTCCATCTTGTCCTCAGATCTCATCATGACTCTTGCACAATGCTATATCTCAAATGAGAGGGTGGTAAATAATATAATAGGAGATATTGTCTTTGATATCAAGCCAGAAAACATTGAAGATGTCTTCCACTTTCCAAAGGGGATTGATAGATTTTATGATTTTTTAGGCAATGAAGGTTTGAATTAGTTCAAGAATAACACACTGGATGCTTATGAGATCCTGAACAAAGCATACTTTATTCAACCCCTTCCCAAGAATAAGTTGGAAAGGATAGACATGAGAAGAGGATACTTAAAAGATAATATCCAAGCAACAGTCACAATGTTTAGTCGATTATATGGACTGCCTCAATCCATTCAACTCGAATACTAGATGATTTTACTGATTGAAAGAATCAAAGGAAGGAGAGCCAGGTTTGATTGGGATACCATCCTGAGTGACAAATTGGATGAGCAGTTGATTGCGGTAAAACATAACCCCTTGTTTCTACATGACCTCATATATGCTTTACTTGTTAGAAACTAGGGTAGAATACTCGAGATAGGTAAAGAGAGGGTCCTTTGGGCAGCCAGATGCATGGCCATTCACTGTATACCCTCAGCTAGTTAGAAAATAAAAGATGGATGATAAAAGCATCGATTACAAGATTACCAATGACGCGTTCATCTTTGCGATTATCTGCTCTATTGAAGGAGATTGTGCAAAGAGACTCTTTGAGGAGGTAGCTGCTAAAGTAAGGGTGATAGGTTCCTTTTACATTTAGTTCAAAAATTTCACATATATTAGAGTGGTGAGATGTACTCTAGCACTGAAGAAGCTTCCCAGATACCCTTCTAATCGGATAGCTACTCTAGAAATGACTAGGTAGCTTTATGGTGCTTACAAACACATCAAACACAAAAAGAAGCACTATTGGGACTTCCCTCTATCAATTGGTCCCCATACCTTACAAGAATTGAAGGTTTGCAAGTATCTTGCATTTGAGTGGGATGAATTCCCCTTACAATCCCTTGGACTAATCAGGACCAGGTTTGACCCCATTGGTACCTACAACCACATCATGGGTAGGCATTATGTTCATGAGCCTCACCTAGAAGATCCTTGGATGAATTGTATGGATGACTATGAATTCAGGATTCGGGACTACTATAGAATGTCCCTTGAACTTGCACAACCTGCCCTAGAACTCAACATTCCACCCAAGGCATGGGAAATGGAGATTGAGGATGTGTTGGATCCTTGATATAATGAAGATAAAATATATGCCAGACCCATCGTGAATGCAGAAGTGGACAATGAAAAGAATGATAATATTGATTTCAAGGTTAGGAATGTGGTTAAGACTACCAAAAATTGGATTAAAAGGTCATTCAAAATCATAAACAATGTATTGGCATGAACAACCTGTGGCCTACGGCTCAAATCCCAAAACTAAGCCACCAAAGACAAGGATGATTGGGAGCATATCCCCACCCCTAGATCAATCACCAACCACTCAAGAGCACACTCCTACTACAATTTGATCTCCCACTATGAAGGCCACAGAATAGAAGGCTACCCAAGGGGAAAGGAGAAGAGTTTACAAAAGGAAGAGATCCTTTGTATCACCCTCGTTGGAGACTTTGCAAGAAGAAGAAGAAGATATGCCTCTAAGAAGGAGAATAGGATTAGGGGCATCTAACCTCAAAAAAGATAGATCTAGAAAAGGATGTCCCAATCAGTGTTGGGACGAGAGAACAAGAGGAACAAGAAGATCCCTAGGATTTCCTTGGACCTGATGAGTTTTATCTATCCGGATTTCAAGATATTGCATGTTTAAAGGATCAATGGAAAGACCCACTTGGTCATGTTGTAGAAATAAATATGGGGGATAGGTATCATTGGTCCCACAGGTTACCCTCACTCCTCCTTCCCAATTCACTATCCCCACAGCTAACAAGCCACTCATGGAATCAGACTCAGGGAAGAGCATGGATACAAAGATGCCTTCATCCACCATAGATTATGCAGATACAAAAAAGGAGGTAGAGGTGCAAGTTACTCTAGAGCTTCTAAATGTCTAGGAATCATAGATATATTAAAGAGAATCACGTAAGGAAATGATCATAGAAAAGGAGGCTGGAAAGGACACAGTTCACCTACTCCCCCGCCTTCGGTTCAAAATCCCACTCCTCCACCTTCAATTCAAGCTCCCACTCCTCCACCTTTGGTCCAAACTCCAACTCCTCCTCCTCTCATCCTTCAAACTCCAACTCCTCCTCCTCTCATCATTCAAACTCCAACCCCTCCTCCTCTCATCATTCCAACTCATGCTCCCACTCCTCCACCTTCAGTTTAAACTCTCACTCCTCCACCTCTTGTCCCAATTCTCACTCCTCTACTTTATGTTCTCATTTCTTCTTCAAACCCAATTAACCAAGTACTTCCATCTACAAGGTCAATACCATCTACTCAAGAAAGGAAAAGACATGTATAAGGTCTTTGGGCATAAATAATGACAAGCTCATCAGAAGATGTTGAAAATCTCCAAGAAGAGAAGGAACCCATAGGGGGAGAAATTACCCCTCCACATGAACAAACACTTGAGGACCTAGATACCACCACTGGGGAGAAACTAAGAGACACAAAATGAGAAGTGTTAGAAGAAGAAAATAATTCAAAAACTAGATAAGCTTTCGAGTGGGAAATGAAAGGAGAGAAAGAAATAGATGTCCAAACAATAGGAGAAGCTTCGGTTTTGAAAATTGCCCCATATGAGCTGGTAATTGCCTTCACCAAACCCACATGGTTTACTAAAGAGATAAAACTAAGGAGGAATTATACTAAAGAGGACATGAACATGGGGATTTTAGGCCAAAGTTTCCACAAAGGTGAATCCAGTGCATTGGCAAGGACAATGTCCTATGTTACTCAAGACGATAAGGGCTAATGGAAGCACAAGTGGAAGTACCTACAATAAGTACTATCTAGTCATAAATAATTTTGGAAGATTACACCCTTGAAAATGGTTGACCTAGGTGAACCTACCAGAGAAGGAAATAACAAACTGGCAGCCTTAGGACTAAAACATGCACTGGGATTCATGGATAAAGACAAGAAAAGATAAATTCATAGACATAAAAAATGAATTACTAAAGAACTTCATTCTTAAAAGAGCAGGCCCAATTGACCTAGACTTCTCAGAGGCCTCATTACAGGATATTTTGGAAAAGGTGGCCTCCTCAGAATTGGTGGTGGGAATAACACATTATTTTGTTCAAGCATGTGCAGATTGGAAGGTATATTTTGAATAGTTGGGAGAGGAAATCATCAAAGAAATCCTCAATCCTTTTAGGACTATTCTTAAGGAGGCCACCAAATTATTGGATATGATGGGAGATGATGAGGGTTTAGGACTGAATAATACAATAATAAAAATCATTATGCAATGTGTACAATGCACATTTTCCCATCACTTTGGTTGTTCCTACAACCAAGGTAGAACAAAGTAACTTCCTCTTTCTTTGCTAAGAACAACATTTATGTTATCTATTTCAGTCCAGTTTAGTTTTTGATTCATGTAATATGATTATGGTTTTTTTTCATATATTTTAATATTAAATATATAAACAAAACATATTTTATTGCATTAAATAAATAATAACTTTTCATTAAAACATTTTTATTTGGTAGAACTCAAGTCTTTCGGAAGATGAAGATGATCCTCAGGATACAAACCCAGAATATGTTGGTTCTGGTCCAAATCACACAATAGAGGATGATGATGACAAGATACAGAAGACACTGAAGCTGATAACAATGATGATAATGATAATGATCATGTTGATGATGACTTTGGTGGTCATGATGATGATGAGGTGGTTGTTGCTAATAGCTAGCGACATTCATGATCATATAGACTGCATTACGGATGATTGTTAATATATCATTATGATACCTCTTTTCATGGTGTGTAGTACCATATTATGGAATTGATACATTTTGACATGTACTATTTTCACTTATATCATTTGGAAATGTATCATATTTACTTGTATCATTTTTAGTTACATAATTTATCATTTTTACTTATATCATTTGTACATGTATCATTTTGAATTATGTTTATTGTTGGACATGTATCATTTTGACATGTTTTTGATCTACTAAAATATTGGACTTTCACCTTTTTAGTTATATATGATGATCTTATCAATATTCACTTGTCAATTTATATATACTGAAAGTGGTCGATGATTTTTGGATGAAAATTTATTTAAGTATGATGATTTTAATTTCCCACTAATAATGCATGTTGTCAATTTCAATTAAATTATATATATTTTGATGTGCACCTTCTTGGTGTTGATATGGGTTTCATGATTGGAATAAACAATATTAAATTAATAAGAAATGGAATTAAAATAAGAAGCATTTTTAGAAGTAAAAAATGAAGCAACAATGGAAGCCAAACTAGAAACAATCTTGGAAGTAAAACTTGGCATTATCTAGGAAGAAAAAATGGAAGCAATTCATGTAGAAAACAAAGGAGTAATAATGGAAGAAATTTTAGAAGAAATAAAAGATGTCAAAATGGAAGAAAGCCTGGAAGAAAAATGGAAAGAACCGAAAGAAGCAAAGATGGAAGTTGTATCGTCTTAAAATGGAAGCACTTCCATGCTAAGAATTTTTAGCCCTCCTTAGGAGACATTTTTGACCTCCATCATATCCTCCTCCCATTTCTACATCATTCCCTGCTTCTGTGCTAGATTAGGACCCTGATTGGGCCTCTCCGGGCACCTTCTACCCCACCTGGCATGTTTTTCAGGGGTTTTGACCCCTGGGTCAAGGTCGACCTCAACCTTGACCTAGGTCAGGGTTGACCTCAACCTTAACCTAGGTCAGGGTCAACCTCGACCTTGACCTAGCTTAGGGTCAACCTCAACCCTGACCAGGGTCCCCCTTTCAAATCTGGAAGCTTGTCAGCTATTGGGGGTCATCCAAAATTCATTTTTCCCGCTTTCGAGTCGGTTGTTTTGGGTTCCAAAGCATTGATTCCTAAATTATATTTAATATAGGTTCTCTTCTAGGGGAATGGGTCTAATTTGAATTTAATTATCCTATGTTAGCCTCTTTAGAAGATCGTGCCCTAGTTTCATATAAAAGGGAGCATTTCTCTCTCATTTTCTCTAAGTCTTCTAAGTGCAAAAATCTCTAACCAAGATTTTGTCAAGAAGAAAAAGGTTCAAGCATCCATTATTCTACATGGTTTCCAAGCTCTCAAGGTGTTCAAGTCTTCCTCTCAAGAATTCAAGTTCTCCATTGAAGATCAAGGATTCAAGCTTTCAAGCCTTTGAAGGGATTAGGTGCAAATATTCAAGATTCATCATTCAAACCCTGGATCTAGCCATCATGGTGGTGTGATCTTCCTTCAAGATCCTTTGTGCATCCTCAAGACTCTTTCATCATCTCTTCAAAGTGGATTTCAAGCATACATTCATGGAGGTTTATGGTTTCTAAAGCCCATGCTTTCATACTTACATACTTGCATACATTTGAATTACAATTGCATATCTATTTAATATCATAGCTTCATTGTTAGAATCAATTCTACTACTTGCTAGCATTCTATAGTTTATTGATTTCAAGGTTAATTTCTAAATTGGGGTTTCACCAAGGCAAACCCCTCCCCCCAAAAAACAAACCTATTTTTCTTGTAGGTACAGGTTTAGGACTGTAGATTTGAGGCTAGATTTGGATACCCTTTTCGGCTTTTTGTCGGGCTTCGCGAACAGATTCTCTGTCGGACCTGTGCTGGTCAAGGTCGACATTATTGGGTCAAGGTTGACATTTGTGGGTCAAGGTCGACCTTTTTCATAAGATGGCATCTGAACAAAAAGAATATTTCTGGGTTTTGTTCGTCTCGGTGTTCCGGTTCCGGATCATACTTTAGTTTTTCTAGAAATAGTCTACAGACTTCAGAAAACATAATTCTTTAAGGTTAGTACATTTCTCCTATTTCTTCAATTACTATCATATATCATATCTATATATTCAAATAACAAAATTTAAGATCTCCCTCTTTGTTCTCTTTTCCAAATAGTTGATTCATTTGTGCATTAGCCCTTCCTTTGGGTTGATCAACTTGGATCTTCCATTTGTGCATTTGGGAATAGAAGAGGAACATCTTATCTTCTCCCTAATCACAATTACAATATGCAATCAATCAAATTCAATTAAGTGTAAAGTAGGGTTAATGAATTCAACACACTCTAAGAAAATCAAACAACAATTAACAAATAATCTCCTTACCCATTTCCACCACTTTACATTTTGGTGAACCCGGGATAGACAACTCCTTCTCTTTGGTGTTAGATTTACATCTTAGATTAGAACTTGCATCTTAATTTTTTTTTTAAATCTTCATAAAAAACAAAAAACACTTCTTGCAATTTCATTATGAAGTTCTTTTGGGGTGTGGCTATCTTTCTCATTATGCTTCTTTTAGCATCTCTTTATAGTACCTATGATGTCTATGAGAGTATCGTCCATTTTATCATGTTTGTTAATCTTCATGTTTCACTTTCTTATGCCATTATGAGATTGACCAATACTAGTCTCCCTACTTTCAAAACTTTAATTAAGGATTTGTGTAGTGGACTTATTGCTCTTTTAGATTATGTGAAGAATTTGGTGGATGATACCCCATTGCC
>MU226170.1:191499-202430 GCA_018584345.1 Thuja plicata
TTACAATTGCATATCTATTGAATATCATAGCTTCATTGTTAGATTCAATTCTACTACTTGCTAGCATTCTATACTTTATTGATTTCAAGGTTAATTCCTAAATCAGGTTTTGACCAAGGCAAACCCCCCCACCTAACAAACAAACCTCTTTTTCTTGTAGGTACAGGTTTGGGACTATAGATTTGAGGCCAGATTTGGATACCCTTTTCGGCTTTATGTCAGGTTTCGTGAACAGATTCTCTGTCAGACCTGTGCAAGTCAAGGTCAACATTATTGGGTCAGGGTTGACATTTATGGGTCAAGATGACATCGGAATGGAAAAATATTTCTGGGTTTTGTTCGTCTCGGCGTTCTGGTTCTGGATCATACTTTAGTTTTTCTAGAAATAGTCTATAGACCTCAAAAAACAACATTCTTTGATCTGTAATTCTTTAAGGTTAGTACATTTCTCATATTTCTTCAATTACTGTCATATATCATATCTATATATTCAAATAAAAAAATTTAAGATCTCCCTCTTTGTTCTCTTTTCTGAATAGTTGATTCATTTGTGCATTAGCCCTTCCTTTGGGTTGATCAACTTGGATCTTCCATTTGTGCATTTGGGAATAGAAGAGGAACATCTTATCTTCTCCCTAATCACAATTACAATATACAATCAATCAAATTCAATTAAGTGTAAAGTAGGGTTAAGGAATTCAACACACTAAGAAAATCAAACAATAATTAACAAATAATCTCCTTACCCCTTTCCACCACTTTACAGAAGCAAAAAAGAAAAAGTTGGTAGAACAAAATGGAAGAAAAAAAGGGAGCAAAATTGGAAGCAAATCTGGGAGTAAACTTGGATGTAATAGAAGAATAAAAAATAGAATTAATAGTGGAAATAGCAAGTGGTGTCATAATAGGCGTCAAACTAGAAGCAACACAAGAAGAAAAACCAGAAGCAACATAAGAAGCAAAAATAGAAGCAACACTAGAAGAGAATAAGGAAGCACACATTGTAGAAAAACATGGAGAAACAAAGGGCATTATAATGGAAGGAAACCTGGAAGAAACACGAGAAGAAAAACCAAAATTTATAAGGGAAGCAAAACTAGAAGTAAAATAGGAAGAAAATCTGGAAGCAAACTTAGAAGCAACAAAAGACGTTATAATGGAAGCTAACCATGAAGCAAAAATAGAGTTAAAACTAGTGTATAGTCCAAAAAGTTAGCACCCATAATTGGATTTCTTTTAGGACCTATTGACCCCATTTTGGTGATTTCGAGATCTGATTGTCATTTATGCCCAGTTTGTCACTTTTTTCTGACTTCTTTTTCACATCTGCCATTAGGTCTCCACCCCACCCTAGGCATTTTTACCTAGGGGTGTAGTCAAATTTTGACTGCACCCCCAAGGGTAAGGTCAAACTTTGACTTCACCCCCTATGAGTTTTCCTTGATTGGGCTTGGATCTCGATATCAAGACCCTTCTTCCTATGTCTTTTTCATTTATTTTCTGTGTCGACCTGCCCGCATTTGAGTCTTAAAATGAGTATAAAAGGATGTTCTATCCCCTCATTTTGCAACATATAGAGACATTAAGAAATTGTGTCAAGATTATGCAAACATAAACATTCAAGAATTCAAGAATTCAAGTGGTGAAGGCAAGGCATGTATCCAAGGTCTCTATGTCTTCTTCATAGATCTATTCAAGCAAGTCAATATCCTTCCTTTGATGCAAGATTTCTCTCCTATGATGGCCACGTAGCAAACTTCTCAAGTGGTGCAAGGAGGTTCATTCCATTCTTCTTCAAGTGGTATAACTACATTCATGATTAGAGATGGTGATTATGGATCGCATACATTGGTGAGGACATCCTTGATCTTCCTACATCTCTATTCCAAGTTCAAATGAAAACATCTTCATGAATTTGTGTGACTTCTACATGCATTCATGAGGGTTTTACACAAAGTGAATCAAACATTTACCTTCCTTTCCTTTTTAGATTTGCATTTACATATAAATTTCAAGGTTAATTCCTAAATCGGGGCTTGACCAAGGAAAACCTCTTTCCACAAACAATGTCCCTTTTTTTGTGGGCAGGTACATGTTTTAGGATCTGCGAAACTAGATTCAGGCATTTTTGGGGTTATCTCAAAGATCAGAATTGGAAATTACACAATTGCAACAGAGGGGTGTAGTCGAATCTTGACTTGTACCTAAAAAGTTGACTTGTTCCTAGAGGCCTCATATTTTCACAATTAGAAGTTATAGGTGCTAGGGTCCCAGATCGAGAACAGTTTTAGTCTGTGACACATCTGTGACCGATAATTGCAGTTTCAAGGCACACAACCTCCTAATTCATTTCAAGGCGCATTTTTTTTCTATTCGTGTATTTACTTTCATTTCTATCATTGTATTAGTCATCTTTAATTAATTTTCAGATTTGTACTTGTTCATTAATCAATTAATCAAATCCATTAATTCCTTAATAGCAGAATTAGGTCTTATCCTCCTCCCTTTGCATCTAGGTTTTGCATTTGCACCCTTCATCTCGGGTTGTGCTAATCAAAATTGGATATAAAGAGGTTGGGTTTTTCTATTTCCCAATGTATAGGACCCCTACAAAAAATAAAACAAAACAAAAAAGGAATTTGGTGAGTGATCTCTACCTTAGCATTGCTCACCATTTCCACTATACAACTAGAAGTGAAATCAGAAGAAAAAAAAGATGTTATAATAGAAGAAAAAATAGAAGCAAAGTACGAAGTCAATTTCAAAGAAAAAATAGAAGCAAAAAATGACATTATAATTGAAGAAAAACTGGAAGCAAAATGGGAAGCTAAACTAGATGCAAAATCATAAGCAACAAATGGTTTTTTAATTGAAGCACAACTGGAAGCAATGCAAGAAGAAAAACTGGAAGTATAACAAGAAGAAAACCAGGTTGCACAATTGGAAGCAAAACTAGAAGCAATAAGAGAAGAAAAATCTAATGTCAAATCAGGCATCATTTAAGCACAATACTCATTGCCAAGCGAATGCAATTGGTCGCTTCTTTTCCTAGCACACCAAATGGTGCATTCAAGGTTATGGCGTGAGAGTTGGTGCCAAACTTAGTCCAAACTATGGCATAAACTAAAACACCAAATACAGAGTTGAGAGATCAATGCAGTTGGGCTCTAACCTTTTTGTCAGCATAGGGGCTCATTTCAGAGCAAAAATTGCACTAAAATATGACACTAATTTAGGCATTATTTTATTGTTCTTCTATAGTGCATGAAACTAATCTCTTACCCAAGAAGAATACTCCACCACTTGTGCTCTTTCTGTCATCCACATTACCTTCCCAATCCACATCAATGAATGCACTCAATTTAAAACCATCATCCTTATCATACCATAAGTCAAAATCAACTATCTCTTTCAAATATCTGAATATCCTTTTAATAGCAACAACATGTGATTCATTCGTTCTGCTTGAAATCTAGCAACAATGCGAAAAAAATTCATAATATCCAGTCTAGTTTGTGCCAAGAATATTAACCCATTGATCATTGATCTGTATCTTTTTTTATTTCCTTAAGGTGAATCATCATCCTTTGTCAATTTTCAACTAGTAATCATAGGAGTCCCAACAGGCTTTGAATCATCCATACTAAATTTCTTCAATAATTCTTTCACATACTTGGACTGAGATATGCACATACCTTTATCATTTTGTGTAATTTGCAAACCAAGAAATTTTTTTATCTCATCTATCATGGACATCTCAAATTCTTTCTGCATCTCATCAGTAAATTCCTTACTCAACTTGTCATTTCCACCAAAAATAATTCATCCACAAAGACTTCAACAATCAAAATATTATCATGATCAACTTTGAAGTATAAATTCCTATCAACAGTACCTTTACTGAAACCAAATCTCAATAAATACTTATCTAACCTTGCATACCAGGATTTGGGGACTTGTTTCAATCCATATAATGATTTCTTCAATCGACAAACCATGTCATCTTCATCGGTCAAAGGAAAACCATCTGGTTTCTCAATGTAGACTTACTCCAACTCTCCATTCAAGAATGGAGACTTAACATCCATCTAATATATGTTGAAATATTTGTAAGTAGCATATGCAAGAAACATCCTAATAGCTTCAATTCTAGCAATAGGAGAAAACGTCTCCTCAAAATCAATACCTTCCATATGTGAATATCCCTTGCAAACAAGTCTGACTTTGTTCCAAATCACTTCACCTTCTTCATTTAATTTTTTTCTGAATACCCATTTAGTACTGATCACATTTTTATCCTTAGGTCTGGGAACAAGAATCCATGTCTTATTCTTCTCAATATATTCCAACTCTTTTTCCATTACTTTAACCCAACTTTCATCTTTGCATGCTTCATCAACATCCTTAGGTTCAATCTTAGAAATTAAACAAATTTCATTTCTAGTAATTCTTCCTCTAGTCTGAACACCCTGATTTTTATCACTAATGATTTAATTTTATGAATGATTTAACCTTACATACGTTGGAGTCTTTGGATTTTATTTTGTAGAAGACTCTTGTTTTCCACTTCTTCCTCATTTGCAACTTCTTCATTATGTCTACTGAACCATTCTTATTCTATTTATGATTTTGTGCTTGGACAAATTGATTGTCTTCTTCATCATCTAATTCATATCTGCAAGATCTGATTTATTTCTGATAATTTTCATCAACTTTGACATTTTCACTTTCAATTACCTTTTTTAACCTTTGGTAATAAAATTTGTATGCTTTAATTTTTGTAGAATAACCAAGAAAGAATCCTTCATCACATCTAGGATCAAATTTTCCTAAGTCTTCATCTCTTCTAATATAACATTTGATTCCAAAAATTCAAAAATATTTCACTACAGGAACACGACCATACCAAAGTTCAAAAGGTGTCTTACCAGTCCCTTTCTTGATTTAAACTTGGTTAAATGTATAGGTTGTAGTGCTAACTGTTTCTCTCCAATAGATCTGCAAAACTTCTCCTTCAATCATCATAGTTCTAGCACTGTCTAGAATAGTTCTATTTCTTCTCTCTGCAATGCCATTTTGTTGTGGGGTTCATGGAGAAGACATTTATCTCTTTATTCCATTCTCTTCACAAAAAGTGTTAAACTCAATGAAAGTAAACTCACCACCTCTGTCTGATCTCAAACATTTCAACTTCAATCATGTTTTAGTCTCAACCATAGCTTTCAAAATCTTAAATTTGTCAAAGGCTTCAGATTTCTCTTTCAAAAATGTAACCCACATCATTCTATAATAATCATCAATGAATAGAATGAAATATATGTCCCCATAATAGATTCTTGTTCTTGCATAACCACATAAGTCATTATGCACAAAATCTAGCACTCCACTTGAAGAAAAATTCTTTCTCTTGAAAGTGGACTTAGTCAATTTACCCAATTGGTATTCCTTACACATCACATTAGCAAGATTTAATAGTTTAGGTAGATCTCTAACAACTCTTGTAGTGCTTACCTTTACAATGTTATCAAATTTCCCATGACAAAATCTCTTGTGCCACAACCAAATGTCATCAATCTTAGCAATCATGCATCTACTCTCGTAATTGTTCAAATGAAATACACTACCTTTAGTCTTTCTCCCTATGGCAATCTTAATTCCAAAGCTTCCAATAATTTTTCACATTCCATCCTTGAATTGTAAGTTGTAAACTTATACAGACCATCATCAGTGTTATTCTTACCATCAAGTATAATAGAACCTTTACCTCTGATCATAGAAGGAGTGTCATCACCAAATTTGACAATACCACCATCGTACTTTTCTAACTTCACAATTTTTTTTGTCTTCGATCATGTGCTGTGAACAACCACTGTCAATAACTCATTCATCTTTTTTATCCACATGCAAAATCAAGGCTTTTTATCCATTCAAGAAACTAGTATTTTCATCTTTGATAGCAATAAACACATTCTCATTTTCACTCTTTTTAGATTCATTACACCTTCATCGATGCCATAATAACACTTTTTATGATATTTAGACTTGAGTTTATTAGACTTGTATTTAGGTTCTTTATTTGGACATCTTGAAGCAATATGAAAAAATATTATGCATGAAAAACATTTCAAAGATAACTTTCCTTGATACTTACTAGATCCCTTAGGTAGTCTCTTTGCAATTAGGGCTTCAAGCTCATCAAGCTTCTTTTCTTCTTCTTCAATTTCTTCCCATTACTTGGCATATCTAGATACATACTTAGATGAACTTTCTCAAAATTCATATATTTTCTTATCATTAGAAATATAAGTTTTAAATGCATATTCAACTTTAGGAAGACTATCTCCAAATTCGCTTATTTTAAAAGAAGATAACTTACCAATCAAATTATCTATTGTCACAGGTACCACAATTCTAATTTCTTCATTAGAAACAAATTTTTGGTTGTAGCAGGAGGCAAGGATCTTAGGATCTTAGAAACAATTTCATTTTCATCCAAGATTCCACCAATGCATCTGACTGCACAAACAAGTTCAGTGATCTTATTCACATAGGAAGTAATGTTCTCATCTTCGCTCATCTTCAATGCTTCATATTTTCCTTTTAGACTTTGCATCTTGGCTTGTTTCACAAATTCATCTCCTTCATATAATGTCTCTAATTTTATCCATATCTTATGTTTGGTTTCCAATCCTATAACATTTGTATATTTTGCATCTGATAAGACACTTAATAAGGCTTATTTTGCTCTCACATTGTACTCAGATTATTTCTTCTCATCAAGGGTCGCAATAGAAAGATTTGTAGGAGGAGTGTAGGACTTCTTTGTAATATCCCAATGTTATTCACTAATACATCTCAATTGTGTAATCATCTAGTCCTTTTATATATCATAATTAGTACCATCAAATCCCAGACTCTCCTTCTTAAAGGCTATCATCCTGGATCTCCTCAATAAGTCAAGATTCCAAAAGAGGACACTAGCTCTGATACCAATAGTTAAAATTAAGGAATCACACACAAATAAGAGGGGGGGTGAATCAGTTATGTCACAAAACTCCAAACCTTTAACTAGAATATAAACTTAATCTCAGATCTGAATGATAAATATGAATGCAAGAACATAACACAATAATTAACGCATAACACCAAGATTTTTGACGTAGAAACCCGGTTAAGGGAAAAACCACTATGGGGATCAAACCCAAAAGGTGAATGTACCCTTTCAAAAGCACTATACCCTATTATGAGTATTACAAAGGGGGATACACATGCATTCAGACACACTTCCTAGAGATTAGTGCTCAAATACAACAAGGATTTCAATGCAAAGGAAGACTTCCTTATAGCAATCTTTGATCACAAATCACACTAGACAACAATACATAAATCTCGAACTGAAAAACAACATCTTTGATATGCTAATAAAGTTCCAATGAAGCACATCAAATCTTTGCCTCAATTATAGATTCCACTCATACCTCTTCTCTCATACCGCTCACGCACCTCTCATACATTTGCAATCACAAATGATTACATATTTATATACATTACATCAACTTTATCTTAACTAGGTCGGCTAGGGACCTAATTACAAAATATTAATTCATTACAGATCAATACACAATGTGATCCATTGAATGTTAGCTAAGACATAGCAATGATCAATAACAACATCCTTGAACACACTCTAGATCTAGAAATCATGCCACGATCCTTTGCAACACACTACACCACCATGACAGCCAAGAAAAATTAAGAACATCAACATGTCATATGAAAAATCATCAAACCCAATCACATAATCAAACATGATCTACCAACATGAATAGGACACAATCTAGAACATCAACAAGAAACATGAAATACCACAACATCAATAGGAATAACTTTGTCTCATAATTCATACTCATCTTAGCACTATTCATCAGGAACACTAAACAACAACCTTATTCATAAAATAAAAATAGCTTGCCAACATCCAAATCATGAACTACTGGAGCTGAGAATACACATCCATGTCCTAAACTCAACAAAGTAATACAAATCAAAACTTAACCACTTAAAACTGAACTCATTGATTCACTCGGTAATACTTAATACGGTAAATAACCAATTCACAAAATAACATAAGCAACAATACATCTCATATATGTAAATCAATCATTCAAACTTAGCAACATCCAATTAACCATGTAAAAAATAGATATAACTCGGTTGACACATGATTTAACAAGGAAACTCAATTTGGGAAAAACCTCCATGGGAATTATAACCCATAATAAAAATCTACCCTTCTGAAGTACGCTTGGTAAAGAACTTATCCTATAAAAGATTATAAACACATTTGCTAAATGTGACCTTGTTAGGGGATTTACCTCAGATCTGTTAAGATCTTCACCCTGATAGGACTGGCCTTGTTAGAGTCTTTAAATACTCTTTTGGAATGTCACCTAAGTCTAGGTTTTACAAATATGATGGTTAAATCCTCTCGATTAAGAGATTTCTCTGTTACAAATATTAATAAGAAATGGTAAAATTTGATCTGTAAATATAGAAACTACCTTTGCTTGTATCAGATCCTTTATGCTCAATTGAATACTGGCATCTCATACTCCATTTATCTCTTTCTCAAACTATAGATTTGTCAATCTCTCTTTCTCTATTCTGCTTGCTAAATATTGTTCTTAAGCTTCTCCTTCTTCTCTATTCAATTCACCAGCAACATTACACTTTGTGTAATCCTCATCCTTTATATAGATATAATTTTGCCTCTTAATCTCCTTGATTTGTTTTTCCTTCATTTGCGCTCAGTCATTCGATCATCTTCTTCATATTTCTCAACTCGGTAAACCATTTTACTTTTACCTTAGAAATTGTAACTTCTCTTGGAGCTTACATAATTTTGTTTAACCGCTTGATCTCCGCCTTAGATCTTCTCATTGAATTTTCCCTTTTGTAGATCTTGTAACAAACTTCATTTAATTCAATTCCTCATCCAGCTCCTCATCGCTTCGCATTAAATTTGATTTCACCATCATTTAATATTATTTAATATCAGTATACTGTACTTGGTAAAACTTTCTTTACAACTCGGTAACTGACTTCATTCACTGCTCGATGTCTAACTTGTATTCGGTGCTCAGTGCTCGGTAAATATAACTGACTCACATAAAATTCTACTGACTAACTCAGTCTAGCTCAGTAAAGAAACTCTTTCAGTCATAACTTAATTCATTTCAGTTCCCAACTTGATCAATCAAATGTACCAATTTTTTAACATCAAATATATAGTAGAAAACAACTATATCATCATTACTCCATCATTGTCTGATCTGTATTTGTCACCCATTTAACTTCTCCTCTTAAGATATGGTAACATAATAAAAATCAATTAATCAATTGCTTGACATCAATGACAAAACAACAACTGATCTAACCATTTCTAAAATCATGATACTCGGTATCACTTGGTCTTCATCATCTCCATCAAATATTCATCAGTTAATCAACAATCCACATTGATACAAACATTGAAACATTATCTCTTCTTGATCAACCAAAATACTAGTCTTTGATAAATCCTTCATATCTCACCCAAATCATTATGTGAACCTTTGTAAGATGACATAGATCAACTACAGACATCAATAAAACCATTCGTACCTTTGCACCATCTGATATTCAATATAGTAGGTGTACCAAAGTAATTTTCTAATTGAATATCTCAGGAACATGACTGTCATCAATAGTAGGAATATGTTGACATCAATGATAAAACATTAATGTCAGCACATATATGCACAATGTTCAACAATCTCTCAACACAATCATCTACTTTTTTTTAAGATTGATAGAATCCCATGTTTCCAAGAAATTGATTGATTCTAAACTATCTAAGTTACCTTTATTATTTCTTAAAAACATTACTAAATTCCCTTTGGGACCCTTCTTTGGAAATATTGAAAGAGGTGTAATCATACATGCTTGTGTTCTCTTCATTGTCACACTTTCTACACATCATTGTGTACGCTTCTCCTTCTGGTTCATGATCCGGGGATTCCCAAGCTTTCCAAAGGCAAGGGTCAGTAGCAAAGGTTTCACAATTGATATAAACCAAATACACAATACTACTAATAATGAATAACGATGAAACATAATCAATAAAATGTACAAGCAATAGAAAGGAAAACAAATAAATGCAAACCCCACGATGCTTGAAGATTCTATTGTCTCTCTCTACTCCTTCTGAAATGTTGTTCTTGATGCTCAGTATTGGCAGGGCAGCGTCTATGACTTGAGAAGTGTTGAGAAGTTGCTAATTGAAATGGGTGTGTGATCACAAGATGGTTTGAATGCTAGAACCAAACTGACAGAGTAATGGTGCACAAGAGCTTGAAATCCTGGATCCTTCAAATGGTTATGAAGGGTTTATTATATAGGATTTGGTGATGATATGAACGATTGAAATCAATCCCAGAGATAGGGAGATGAACGGTTGATATCAAAAGGAACTAGAGAGGTCCTTAGTAAACTCCACCTCTTCATTTGGTAAAGAGGAGATAGAGTTTGGTTAACTGAAGAGCTAATTATGAGTTACCTTTTTGAACTGAAGAGGTGGGTGAAGTTACCCATGTGGATTGGAGAGATGGGTGGAGTAACCCATGTGATCTGATTGGAGTTATCTCTTTGAAGATAAATGAATATTTAATTCATTTATTTAATAATTGTTTTCAACATGTGAGATAATTGAATTCTTTTTTATTAAGAATTACTTTATTTGATGAAATTAAATTAATTTAATGGGAATTAATTTAATTGGAAGAATTTAATTAGTAAGTTTAAATATTTGGATTTAAACTATAGGAAATTGAGTTTAATTAATTAATTAATGATAATTAATCAATTAAAGCTAATTAATTAAATAAAATTAA
>MU226170.1:239964-256559 GCA_018584345.1 Thuja plicata
TAGTATGCAAAGGGTATGCACAAGAGGAAGGTATAGACTATGGAGAGACCTTTGCACCCGTTGCTAGGCTAGAAGGAGTAAGAATATTACTTTCTTATGCTGCATTCAAAGGATTCAAGGTATACCAAATGGATGACAAGTCAACATTCCTAAATGGAATACTTGAAGAAGAGGTATACATTGAACAACCAGAAGGGTTTGTTGATCCAGACGAGAAGAACATGGTATGTAGAATTCACAAAGCCTTGTATGGATGGAAACAAGCTCCTAGAGCCTGGTATGAATGACTTCATTCCTATCTAATAAGTGTTGGATTTGTAAGGACTAGTGAAAACAGTAATCTTTATTTAAAAGAAGATATTGATGCTAACACCTTGATTGCTGAAATATTTGTTGATGACATCATATTTGGAGGTAATGATATGCTATGAAAATCATTTTCTAGTGAGATGAGAAAAGAATTTGAGATGTCTATGTTTGGTGAGATCAAGTTCTTTCTTGGTCTCCAAATCATGCAACAAGGAGAAGGTATTCTCATTACACAGTCCAAGTACATCAAAGAGGTCCTAAAAATATTCAAGATGGAAGAATCCAAACCAGTTGGAATCGATGGCTATTGGATGTAAGTTGACAAAGGAGGACAAGACAACAGAGGTAAATCAGACTTTGTATAGGTCAATGATTGGAAAAATCATGTATGTTGTACACACTAGACCAGATATTGCACATCATGCCATGGGAATTGTTGCTAGATTTTCTACTAACCCCAGGGAATCACATATGACTACTGTGAAATAAATCCTAAGATATCTGAAGAATACTGAGGAATTTGGCTTACAATATAGAAGAGAAGGAAAATTTTAACTAAAGGTGTTTACCGATGCTGATTGGGCTAGAAATCTTGATGACCGGAAGAGCACAACTGGAGGAGCATTGTTTATGGGTGACAAACTTGTCACATGGATTAACAAGAAGCAGAGATGCATCTCACAGTCTACTGCAGAAGCATAATATGTTGTTGCTGCTACAAATTGCTCAAATATTGCATGGATAAAACAGTTGCTGGAAGGTATGCATATGAAGATCTTAGAACCAGTGACTATCTATTGTGATAATACCAGTGTAATAAACATTTCTAGGAATCTAGTCATGCATGCAAAGACTAAACACATTTCCATCAAGTATCATTACTTGAGAGAACAAGTTCAAGAAAAAGAGGTGATACTTGAGTATGTGCAATCAAAAGAACAATTGGCTGATATCTTCACCAAGCTACTGCCCAAGGATACGTTTGAGTACTTGAGAAAGAGACTAGGGGTCAAACCCTTGTCTACCAGTCAGTAAAATGACTAAAGGCTACATTAGCCTACTTACTATTAGAATATCATTCATGTTGATGCAAGCAAAGAGAATAACTTCAAAGCTACATCTATATACAGACAGGTATATATCAGTAATGAGCACCAGAACATATTGTTGTATTGCTGATGGATAAGGGAAATTCAAGGAATATATTTTGGATAAGAGGAAAATGATTGTTTGACATGAATGTCAGATACTTGTAACAATTGGTAACAATATTTGTTTGGAATTGTTGTCAAAGGGAGAGAAAGAATCCATATTATCACATTATCACAGTCTTCAGAAAAAGAAGAAAGATTATCCATTATCAGATTAGTTCAACAGGGAGAGAATTTGTATGAAGGAGTTAATCGAAAAGAAGAGTTGCTGACAAAAGAGAAAGACATCAAATGTGAAAAACAATCAAAGGAGAGATATTGACACAAGGAAAGGATGCAACACATCAGAACAAGAAACACAGAAAGCTGCAAGAATCAAATCTAAGCTAAAACAGAGCTTACCAAAGTTCAGACATTTATTGGTTATCAAACAAAGATTGGTAGTTTGATGAATCTCAACAATTGTATTTCATATTGTATTAGAAATAGTATAGTATGATAATATAATTTTGTTTCCATCAATGCCAAAGGGAGAGATTGATGACATGTAACTAATTAAATGTTTGACAATGTTAAGTTGAAGATAATGCAAGACATTAAATTAGTTAATGGTTTGTATTGTTATTGATTTCAACTTGATATCATCTGTATGGTCATATATAAAATGCCAAAGACTTCATAGAATCAATGGAACAAAGGTTATGCTTTTAACAATGCATAAAAGTCAAGTATTCAGTAAGTGATAGATAACACCGAAGGAGTGCACACCATCGGTAAAGACAAAGAAGAAAAGTCACAGTGATACTCGACGAGAAAAAGACAGTGTTGCCCGATGAAGCAAAAACACAGGATGCCCGATGAGCTAAAAAGTAGAGTTTCCCGACGAACGGAGATATCGAAGCTAACTAGAGTCACATAGATGGAACTGGCAGTTGTAACCGATGACTAACTGAAGAGTTGACCGACAGAATAGAGAGTTCAGAAAATGACAAAATATCTAGCTGGCAAGAGCTAAAGATAGACTTAACTGGTTGTTTTCTTTATTTTATTTGACTAGAGTTAAGTGATTGATTTAAAAAATATTTGTACAGTTGGCATAAAGATAACTACAAAATAAATCAGGAGTTATGCTTTAAATCAGATTGGCAGGATTATTTTTCACGCCAAGAATCAAGAATCAAGAATCAATGAATATTATGTCTATATAAGAGACAAGCTTAATTCATTTTTGAGATAACAATCACATAAAAAGGGATTAAGGGGAGTGAATAGAAAGAGGATGCTGAAGAATAACTTCATACAATCCTGATCAATCAGGCTGAAGGAGAACTAAGGAATTCTATAGACACTGACAAGCAGTGAGCACAACATCACAGAGTAGAAAGTGTGGAGCACAAAAGAATTGAATTGATAAATTGATCAGAGAGGTAATGTAGTTAAATAGATCTGAAAATCTGCAATTCAAGTTGCATTAGAAATAGGTCATTTTGTTTCAGTTTAACCATTGAAGCATTAAGTCTCTTAACAGAGCAGGACTTAACAGTCTTCTATATATTTAGGTACATCCCAAGGAGTGCCAAAAAGGTTGATTCATGAAAGTAGCATTGGATATGCCCGATGCCTATTGACGATCTAAGAGAGAGGTTGATTCAAAGATGACAGCATTAGATGCCTGATACTAAGTGACAACCTATATGTGTAAAATCCTCTAACAAGGTCACACCTAATAGTGTGTTTGTAACCTTTAACTGGGTTGGATCTTAACAAGGCTCACTTCAGAAGAGTGAAAATTTAGGGTACCAGTCTCAGTGGTTTTATCCCTTAACAGGGTTTCCACATTAAAATCCATGTGTTATGTGTGTATGATTTATTACTTTACTATTTTACATTTCACATATGCATTTCTTGATTTATCGGTATACTCTGCATATTTATTGTATTTCGGTAAATAGTTATACTGCTTATCGGTAATCAAGGAGAATAAGGAGAGACAAGGAAAACTGATAGACAGTTAATCATTATAAGTATTTCATGGCATGCATCTTTTAGGGACATAATAATCTGAGGTTTATTTGATTGGTGGTTAGAATAAAGATAAGTTTTTGAGGCCACTGATTCACCCCCCCCTCTTAGTTATTACTAACACCGAGCTCCACCTAGTCGATGAGAGGTATGTAGGAACTGCATGCTTATAATAAATCCTACTTCAGTTCCTAGAAATAGAGTTGAGATCCATATCAACATATTAAGATGCAATTGGATAAGTTTTGGATAAATATTGTTATATATATAGTTATTTTGTTTAACTCGGTTGAGCGAAGTAACTATGCAATCGATTAAAAGTTAAAAGGTACTCGACAAGCACATCTAATGCATATTAATAGAGTCGTTGGAAACCCTAATCAAGGAAAAAGTATAAATACGTCATTTTGCAAATCATTTGAACCTAATGTTTGTGGAAGAACATCGAGCACATTTGCAGAGTGACTATCTCGAGCATATTCAAGTGTCTACAAGGTATTTGGTGAATCTTTGCAAGAATTTTAGAAACATTTGAGATATTTTCGAGTTGTGTTTTGCAAAGTCATAATTTGTCTAAGCGTAACCTAGTTTGTTTGAATCAAAACATTTGAGAATAGTTAATGACACCAAAGTTGCAGAGACCTACAGTTGCAAAGGAGGTAGAACCAATTGTTCCAAAATATAAATTACCCCAGCTATAGCCGCCGAGACAGATATGATGGGAGGCCTATATTCGATACCACTGAGAATTATTTTGATTGAAGATGTACGCATGTTTATACATTGCAAGATTAAGGATTTGTGAGAAGCTGAAATGTATACATCCTTCAACAAGTTGTGTGAGAATGGGAAAGTGAAGGATGAACATATTCACCTGGAAGCTAAAGGTTTGGCTCACGTTATTCACTTACCGAGGGTTTTTAAGACATAATGGATAAGAATGGTACTCAGCCGAGTACATGACCAATTTATGTGGTTAGATGAAACTGTGAAGATCACTAAGGATATATTGCATATCATTACTAGTTTCCCCATCGGAGACAAGCCCAAGGCCACTAAGAAAATTGACAAGGGTAATATCACCAAGCTTACGAAAGCACAATGGGATGGTAGAGGGATGAGAAGATCTACAGTAATAGGCCCAAAATTGTGGTATGCTTGCAATATCTTATCATATCGAGTGTTCCAACCGTCCTGAGTGGATAGTGTACCATACAGAGCAGTGAATTTGGCATACAAGTTAGTCAAGAAAGGACTCAAGTTGGATGTATGTGAAATCTTACTGAAATAACTAACAAACAATATGAACACAACCAGGAAAGCAAAGACTAATACATTGAAGTTTGGTTCATTATTGGTATGTATATTCTTCTATTGTCAAAATTCATTTCCCTCCATTGGAGATGTAGTTTGGATCTCTGGAAGACCTATTCTTTATTAGAAGACCTATTCTTTATTAGATAAATGAGTACATATAGAGTTTAGGAGACAATTTTTGATGCTATCATATCTGAATAATTTCTGAATCTCCAAGCAAGAATGCATAAGAGGTATAGGTTACCACCTCAACTAGTTGCAAAGTATCAAGATAATATATTTTTTGAGGTTGACACTGACAATTGCATTATCAAGGTTGTTGATCCTAGAACTGAATGGATACAACTGACAGGTTATGAACTGGACATTGATATTGGATCACAATAGATTGAAGCACTGCATGCTAAACCTATTGATCCCAAATCTAAGAGGTATGGCACCTATGAAAAGGTGAAAGTGAGAAATGAGTAGAACATAGTGATACCCAAGACATTCAAGAAAATAGGAAAGATGATTGACAATTTGTCTAAGAAATTGAAAGTGGGTGAGACAAGTGCTGAGGGCACAATGAGAAAGCTATTGTTGTTGCTGAAAAAAAACTAGCAATTGTAACTTCTCCGATCAGGAGAGGCTCTAGAAGGAACACCAGATCCTTGGTGAAACCAATTGAAAAGGTAGTTGCTGAAATTGTTCAACAGAAAGGTAAAATATACAGGAGAACTCGAGGAGGAAAACCTGCTATAAGTACAATGGAAAATATAGTGAGACTGAATCTGATGAGCCAGTTAAATCAGTTCGAGTGACTCAGCTGTCACGAGCTCCACATAGTCTTGATGAATTTTTGGAAGGATTAAAAGAATCAAGAGGATTCAAAGGATTTAGAACAGTAACGTATTTGAAGAGAAATGAAGAAGATAAGAAAAATATAGAAGAAGCAATTGTTGTGATATTGCTGAGACATAGAGTGACTCCTATTGAGATTGCTAACAAGTTACCTGACAAACTCTCAAACAAAATTCATGCATGTTGGAAGTATGTTATTAATGTTGAGAATGAAATGAGAGAAAGATCTCTTGTGCATACTATCCTCAACCTGGCACCATCTGAGATTGAAGAAGCATTGAAGAAACATTCGAAGAAGTTTTTGGTTAAAGGAAGATCCCTAAGAATCATGAATGGAGATACACTATCTATGGATAGAGAAACTGATGCAAAGTGGAAAGATATATTTAGCATATCTAATACCGAGAAACCTGATGTGACAGAAAATCAAAGTGAAACCATTATTGACAAGCTAAAGGAAAGAATAGGCCAAGTAGATCCTATTGATCTAACTGTTGAGAATGCAGAGGTACTTATTGAAGATTCATTAGAGGATGTTGAATTTGAAAAAGAGTTGTCAAAGGATGAAGATGTAATGAATGTTGAAGTGCCAAACACTGAGTACATGGATGTAGATATTGCACCATTGCAGAGTACTGATCCTATATTGGTACAAATAAAAAGCTATTCTACTACACAAATTGGTACCACTAATGTTACACAAGTCATGGAAATTGAGCCACCAATTGATACAGGTAGTGTAAATGTTGAAAGCCCAAGGCTACCGAGATCAAACAAGAGAAGGGTACTGAGTTGGAAAATCCAACTGAAATAGAAGGACAAAAGTTGAAGACACCAATGACCGACACATCAAATGTTTAGAATAATCCCAAGTTACAAGATACATAAAATGAAATTCTGCAGGAATCAAATAAAAAAGGCAAGGATACAGACAAAGAAGAAACTAAAGAACAAGAAGAAGTTAAAGTAGAGGAAATCATAGCCGGTCACTACACCAACTCACCAGATGCAACAATGACATCACCTTCTAAATGCTCTACTGGAGAGAGGAAATTGAGTGAGAAGAAAAAAAATAAGAAGAGAAAGAAAATCATAGATTTGGGTGAGCTAATCATAATACCAGCAGGAGACCCCCACAAAATGAAGCCCAAGGAATTGAATATCTATGCAACGCTAGTAAGAAGGAAAGATGAACAAGAAAAGCTATTGCTGAAAAAGAAAAAGGTTGATATTCTAGAGGATGTGAGAGAAGTTTTCCAGGAAATTGTTCCTGATGTTACCATTGATGAGTCCGAGCCAATATTAGATCAAGTTGGAAGTCTAGTCCAAAAAATTAAAGGACCAAATAAGGATATGATCGATTACATGTTAAAGATCCACAAGACATCAATGGATAAGAAACTGACAGAGGACCTACTGCAGAACATTTCTACAATGAAGGTAACTCTTTTTGAGTTATGTTCCAAAGTTGAAGAACACTTGCAATCCATCATTTCACTATTTCAAAAACTTTGTATTCTTTCTACATTCACTGAGGTTATTAAGAAGAAAGAGGTAGAAACTGAGAAAGAGATGACTGAGTAGCTTGCTAAGATAACTACCGAGCCTGGATAATTCCAGACACTATACTCAAAGATACAGGAACTCATGGGAGTTTAGCTCTCATTGAGATAGGAAGAGGACAAGCTGAGACTAGAGTTGCTTGAGCTACAAGCACTAGTCATTCCCCGCATGTAATCAATGAAAACACACCTGTAGAAAGGCAAAGATCTGGAAAGTTTTCTAGAGGTTAGCACCCTAGATACTATAGTTGAATTATCGGCAGATATAACTGAGCATATAGTGATATTACAGAATCTTTGAGACACTTGGGAGACTGTACTAGCCAGATTGCAATAGAGGTACAAACATATTTTTGATATTTAAGTTTTTGTTGAGACTTTTTGTCAAAAAGGGGGAAATATATAGTTTGAAAATAAAAAAATTATATACGTAAAAAAGAGAAAACGAAGAGAAGAATATAGAGAGTAACATCCAAGGGGGAGTTAATAAGTTTTTGATGACTTTGAACTTGTTGTCAAAATGCTCAACTAATGTCAAAGGGGGAGATTATTATCTCTATAGAATATTTTGTTTTCATTAGTTTAGACAAAGTCATAAGAATCAAAAGACTCAATCGATGAAAGGTAGAAATATAAATATATGAGCAGTTCATAAGAATCAGAAGAATCAATCGATGAAAGGAAGAAATATAAATATATGAGAAGTTGGTAAAGTACACCTAGCAAATAAATTAATTTGGTAAAGCACAAATAATACATTGAGTTGACAGTTATCGAGTACTGAAGAGCAAGTTAATCGAGTGAAGTTAAGTTACTCTACCGAGTTACTTAATGTATTGTAAAATGATAAGGATGCATTTAATACATTGATACCGTATTAATTGTGATCATACAAGCACAATGATGAGTTTTTTACATGATCAACGATCAAAATAATTCAAAGAGAAAATCTGAGAAGCAAATTAAGCAGTTAATCAAAGATTTGTATTTCCAAAAAAAAAATCGAGTACTGAGATAAAAGTGACATGGTCACCAAGCAGAAAAGAAGATCTAACAGTCAATATAATTTATCAGCGACCTAATGCATCAGATTAAAAGGTATTAGATCTTATTCTAAAAGGATGATTTACAAAGTAGAAAGAGAGATTAAGGCGACAGAGGAGAAAGTGATAGAGAACAAAGAAGGATGTTATTGAAGAACAGAAATCAGAGCAGAGATCACCGAGTTGATATCTTTCTACAACATAGCAATACCGAACAGGGTTATAGATTGAATTGAGGTAACACAAGTATTTCAGAGCACATAGAGTCTGATCAACATTTGTAATTGATGCAATTATAACACACATTTGTAGTTATTAATACTATTGTATTGAGAGCTAGAATTCCCAATGCTGGGTAGATCTTAACCAATCTGATAATTGTAAAACCTTTAACAGGGTACATCTCTAAGTGTAGAGATTGTAAAATACTCTAACAAGGTAGACTTAACAAGTCTTTGTATACTCTTAACCGGGAAAGATATCAAAATGGCTAAACTATGTAAGCTCTAACCGAACACCCTTTATAATTGCAGTTAGTGAAGGTTGTGGTTGTCATCCCCACCGCAGTTTTGTCCTAGATAACCAAGGATTTCTACATAAACAAAATCATCGAGTTATGAGTTCATTTACTTGAATGTTTGCATGTTATGTTTTATGTTTTTATTTCAAGTTACTGAATTTGGTAAGTAGCAGCAACAACAGTATATAGTTGAAGTTATAAAAAAAATTATGGTACTGATTCACCCCTCCCCTCTCAGTCCCAACTTTCCATAGTCATTCCAACATAAATGATGTCTTGCCAAATATGTTCAAGACAAAGGGTTAGAGTTATTTGGTAAAATATTATGAAAGTTTGCTAAAACTTTCAAAATTCTATTTGGCAATTCATGATATGATAGTCATGGGTGTAGACATTCAAATTCATTTGTTCGAGCATTTTTGCACCTTTTCACTATGTAATGAAGAAAATAAGCTAGGTAATTCTCAATGCTAGGATAAAATTTGGAAGTTATCAAAATGAAGCAGAAAAAGTTGGAAATCTATGCCAACAAAGTCAATGATCTTGTCTACCTTCAAAGGTTACAAGTTCCTAGTTATCTTTTGAGAAAGCGACTTTTGTCACTTATTGTAACTTAAGTTAGAAAATGAATACTTTTTGTGCGAAAGCGAACTAGTTTCTAAACTAAAAAAGAAAAGGTAGTTAGCAAGTAGTTATCAATTACTTACAAAGTAATTATGCTCTAAAGCCTTTTAATAGAAGGTTATTTGTAATTTAAAGGAAGCTTTTTGCAGAGGGGAAACTTTAGAGATTTTTCTAAAGGAAATTTTGGAGAACTTTTATGAACTCACACTTTTTACTCAAGGGTTTTTGAACTTGTATATTTTTAAAAGAATAATGAAGAATGTATTGAGTTTATATATTTTGAAAGTATTAAAAAATTATTATTGCTAATTTATCATATGTTGAATTAGTAAGCCCTTTGGGTATGTGCACCAAGTTGAATTTTGATCTTAACATATCCCAACATCCAGTGGCATAACTAAAATGTAAGAATAAGTGGTCAACTTCCTCTTCAACATCTTCACATAAAAAACATTTAGTAGGTACTATGAAGCCCAATTTCTTCCTCCTTTTCCTAGTTAAAATTCTACCTTGAATAGCTAGCTAGACGAAGGGTCCTACTTTTGGTAGACAATCCTTTCTCCAACATAATTCCAAAAGCTATTCAGCCACACTTATATCATTAGCTAGTAACTGATACCCTAACTTCACTGAATATTGCCCACTTTTAGCTGCACACCAAATTAATTTTTCATCCACATCTGTCCTCACAAATTCTCTACTTTGAAAAAGAGTTTGTATCACAGTTAATTGATGATCTGAAAGCCCCATGTTATTACGACTTCTCCATCCCCACTACTACCCCAAAATAGTTTGCTTTACTTCCATATAATCAGAAACCTTTTCACCCCATTTATTAGAAAAAAATTTTCTTAAGTCATGATAATCTGCATTGTCTTTCAAAGCAGGGAAACCATTCGACAAATCATTCAAGAAAGACACCTTTCCTCCATTTCCCACCTGCCAAGTTAAGTGATTGGTGATTAATCTTTCTACACTCCACAATAAAGTTCTACATTGTTGAACCCTTTGGAGGGTCAACACTTGTTAAAATCCCGTCTCTTTCATTTGAGTCTAAATACTTTTCTTTCAGGATTCTAACCCAAAGCATATTTGGATTATTATAAATGCCCCAGACCAGCTTAGCTCATAGAGCTGCATTCACAATTTTCCACCTTCTAATACTCGCCCCTCCGCTGGCTTTGGATTCATAGAATTTTTCCCATGCCAAGAGAGGAATTTTATCATCTACATTTGTGTCATTCCAAAAGGATTTCTACATCCTTTGCTCAAGATGCCTCATCACTTTCGGGGGGATTTTAGACAACTCATGGAGTACATTGGGATAGAAGAAATAACTGTTCGAAGCATTAAAATCCTACAAGCAGAAGTTAACCACTTCCTTTTCCATCCTTCTAGATTCTTAACACAGCTTTAAATTAAAAATTTCCACAAATTAGTTCTACATGCTCCTACAAATAAAGGGATGCCAAGAAAGTTACATGGTAATTTCCCTATCCGCACTCCTAAGATTTTGCATATATGCCTTTGATTGTGAGCATTTGTGTTAAAGAAGAAAACCTTAGATTTATTTCAAGTGACATGTTGGCCTAACACACTACTATATTTATCAATAGTTGGTCTAATGAGCCTTGCTTTATGAGCATTGGCCTCACCCATTAAATATGTGTCATCCACAAATTGTAAATGAGATAGTGGGTCAACACCATCTGCTACCTTAATGCCCTTCCAATTATCAGAGTTCCTCAGATTAGTGATTAACCTTCCTAACACCTCTGCCATAATAATAAACAAGAAGGAGGAGATAGGATCCCCTTTCCTGATCACTTTGGTAGTTTCAAAATACCCTTGAGGGCTTCTATTCACCAAAAATGAGAAACATGGATTCTTGATGCAACCCTCCACCCACTTGATCCATTCAAAGTACAACCCAAATTTCTCCAGAACGTTTAAGAGGAAAATCATGTTAACATTATCATAAGCTTTCTTATTATCTAGTTTGGTCATCATTCTCTTCGTTCTAGCTATCCTTACTGAATGAATAACCTCATGGGCTATGATTACACCTTCAAAGATGGATGTATTAGGTGCAAACCCACTTTGTTCTAGAGAAATCAGAGAATTCAAAACCAATTTAAACCTTTTCACCATTACCTTGTATATAGTGTTACATAAAGCAACTGGCCTAAAATCTTGAAAGGTTAATCTTTTAGTTTTCTTTAGGATAAGGGCTAAGAAATGATTATTGAGATCTTTAAGGATGAACCCACCAGCCCTTGGCTCCTCCACAACCCCCCACATTTCATGGCCGATGATGTCCCAAGATTTTTGAAATAAAATGGTTGGGAAACCATCCAGTCCTGGCTCTTTATCATTGCCTAAATTAAAAAGAGCACATCTAACTTCCTCCAAATTAACTTCTTTTACTAAATTTTCATTTTGTGCTCCAGAAATACAACAAGGGATTACATCCAGAATCCTTTGGTCTGCAACCATAGTAGTCGGGTGTACTCCAAAGAAGTTAGAGAAATGATTCATTTCCTTCATGTTTATGGCTTCCCTTTCTCTAAGGGTGTTCCCCTGTGCATCCCTAATAGAGAAAATCTCATTCTGTGATCTTCTTACCTTCACCAAATTATGAAATAATTTTGTCTTCCTATCTCCATCTTTTAACTAAGTTTCTCTTGATTTTTGTCTCCAAAACGTTTCCTCCCTAGCCAAAACTTCAGCATATCTCTTGGAGAGTTCCTTCTCCTCCAAGAATTCCATCTCATCATACCCTCAGTAATCACTTTTGAATTGAGCATTTCTAGTTCTTTCTCTACATTACGTTTCTTAGTGGAAATATTCCTAAATTCTTCCCTATTCCAGATTTTAAGTTTTTCCTTAAGATACTGTAGTTTCTTAAAGAAAAGGAAAGCTTTATTACCTAATCTTTGAGTCACTTCAGCCCACCATTGAGAAATTATTTCCATGAAGTTATCCACCCGCATCCACATTGTTTCAAACCTAAAAGGATCTCTCTTTAGAGTAGAATCCTCTTGGGCATTGAAGTATATTGGGAATTGATCAGAACCTGGTAAAGGTAAAATCTCAAAACAATAAAGGAAGTGATCCAGCTTCTCAGCCATGTTTAGGAAGCCATTTCTCCGGTTAGTCCATGTGAGATCTCCATTACGAAACTCCACGTCCATTAAACCATTAGTGTGAATGAAGTCTGCAAATTCTCTTTGACTTCGACAAGCCTAACCTTTTCCACCTTTTTTCTCTGTCAGGATTAAAATAACATTGAAGTCACCCCCTAGGAGAAAGAGACCATCCTTATTATTAGATATAATTTTAGATAAAGTATCCCAAAACTTCACCTTTAGAGTGGCATTGTTGGGGTCATACACATTGATGGCAAAAAAAATTGTTAAGAGTTGTTTAGAGAAGATTTCAAGCAATTGCCAATTTCTATCAGATTCCATAGGATGCACATCTACTTTCTTATCATTCCACAAGAGCCCTAATCCACCATAAGCTCCTTAACCAGCCACAAAGGTTCCTTTCCATTTTGGGAATATCTTCTTGAAGAAATCCATATCATCATTCTTTACTTTAGTTTCTTATAAAAATACCACATCCGGTCTCGCCTGATCAAAGCCTCTTTTGATCATGCGAATCTTGTCAGAGGCATTGCAGCCCCTGACTCCATGATAAGATTTTCATTTCTACTGGAAAAAGGCATATCCTTTTCCCGATCTCAATAATTTGGTTTGATGAGCAACCTTCCCCGCTAATTCTAGCTTCATTATTATAGTTCTAGCACCTCTTTTCTTCTTCTCCCCTATCATAGGATTTGTTATTAAGCATGGTGTTTATTCAAGAGTCCTTTTCTACAAGATGCTTGGATCTTCATAAAGGCCCAGATCATCCTCTTCTCCATCATCCTCTTTTGAGTCATAGTCAGATTCAGAGCCAACCATGTTACCTCCACTGTCCCTGACATCAAAGGAGCTGTCTAGATTTCTGATAGGAGAGATTTTAATATCCTTGTAGATGGGCTCCAAATCCCCACCTCTTTGCAATAAAAACATGTCTAGGGTTTCATCATGGGATATGGTATCAGACTCCATTAATGGCTTGACGCTCCTATCATCCCAGTCCAGATAACCAACATCTTTGAGAAACTGATTGGTCTCCTAAAGAGTGTCCTGAACATATTCCCTTCTTAATACCCCTCCTGAACTCACCTCTTTTTGGAGTTGATTTCCTTGTTCCACATTGATGATATTTTCCTTTTGGAGGTCTACATCATCATCACCATTAAATCTTTCAACAATAAAGCCATCTGTAAACCCATTTGTATCTACAGGTGAGTCATACACTTATTGTTGAAGAGTAATGGGGGTTTCCTTCACCATTTGAAAAGGGCTACATTGATCCATCTCCTCTAATCCATATTTATCTTCCAATTCAAAAATCTGTACAATTGCACTCATTTTATTAGCAACCTAGACAGACTCAGCATGAAAATTTTCTTTCGACTCATTCCCCATCAGCCTATTCTCCTCATAAATAAGGCTAGCATCCACACTATTTTTACATAACTCAGAGTTTCTGATGATCTCATCTATCAACTTATTTGTTTTGAGACCTTTTCCTTTCTCCCTCCCCTCCCATCCATTGTTATCTGGAATGGGGATCTCGTCTTCACCTTTATCCACTACTAGGGATTTCCCCCACTTGCTCTTTTCAGAGCCAAGCATAATATATTCTGGCATTTGATAGCATTCCTGGACCCAAACTAAGATTCTTGGGTAAAAAAGAAATCAATCAATGTATCAACAGAGTCTTGTGAGAGAAAAAAGGTCCCAAAACTATCCCCAGTAATTTTGAGTGTCTTGGGATTCCAATATTCTTGAGGAAGATCATGGAACTTAATCCATAAGGGGAGTTCCTTGATCTTTTCTTTGAAAGGGTCAAAATTAGGGCTCCAGTCTCTCACATAGATCCATTTTCCATCAATCATGTAAGGACCTCCTTTGATAATCCATTCTTTTTCTTGTTTTGAAGGGAAGGTTGTACTAAAAAGAAACCATTAGCCATTGTTTTTAGAGAGAAGTTCCTTCCCCAATGTTACTCACACCATTTCCAAACCTTACTCATGGACAACCAAGGGCTCATCCATTTAATAACGGGAGCATTTTTTTCTAAAAATGAAATGAATTCAATCCATTGTAAATTATTAACTAATAGAGAAGAAGCCAAAATATGCACCATCTTGTCACTCACCTATTGTGGTTCCTTCGTTATTTCCATCTAATTTTTAGGTCGCTAGAACTTATGTGCGATTTGCTTGAAGATGAAACCTTTCGAACTGGAAACCAACCACCATAGTTTGGGGATATTTTTCATGAGTTCCCCCACCTCCTTCCATTCCTCTTACCTCTTGCTCTCTTTGTAACACCAGTTCCAAATTCATTTCCATCCCCCATTTGACCTCTATTTGTTTGCGTTTGGAAGCATGTTTGTGTTCGACGATTGAAAGACCATCGAACCATAGGTTTATTCCCATTATCCTTATGTCTCCATTGACGGAAACCATCATTCCTCCATAGATTGAAACACCATTCATTTTTAGGAATTGAGGCCCCGACCCAAACGACCGTTGCTACATCTCTTTCTACAAACCCAAGCAACCATGTGAACACTTTTATCCATATCTCATTTAGTATTTATTCCATATCATTCACTCTATATTCCATCTCATTTGGTCTCTATTCCATCTCAAATTATATTATGTATATTTGAATATCCCAATATATACATATAAACATATGTTCAGATTTGTTACTATTTAGTACCTAAAGTGGAAAGGACGGTGATGTTTCCAAGGAGGGGCTTGTATAAATCCAAGCAATGGTTATCTGTCCAAGATAGGGTATGGATCAGCAACCCTGAGTGTTGTTTTTTTTCCCTACCAAATGATGGTTTACTAAGAGGGGGAGGGGTGAATCAGAAAATATTGAAACTTAAAACTTTAAATTAAACCTTTGATTCAACCTGGTAACTCAAATAATAGCAAAAACCAAAACTTGTAAACACTTCACAAACTTGATAAAAAACATATAACATAAGCAACTAACATCCACAGTTATCAAGCATCATAGGTAACACCAGAATAAAAAAGGAAACCCAATTTGAGAAAAACCTTCATGGGAATTGTCACCCATAAGAATAAATACTCTTCTGAAGTATGCTCGGTTAAGAGCCAATCCTGTTAAAGATTACAAACATATTTTCTAGATGTGACCTTGTTAAGGGATTTACCTTAGATCTGTTATGATATTCACCCTATTACGAGTATCTTGTTTAGAGGACTTAAACATTCATCCTCGAATGTCACCTTTCACAAGGATTTACAAAAAGACTTGTTAGGTCCACTCGGTTAAGAGATTTTTTGTTACAAAGATTAGTAAGCAATAGTGTACTGAATTGATCTGTGATTCTGCAACTAGATTTTGCTTGCTCAGATCCCTTGTGCGCTCTTTGAAAATACTTGGCATCAACAACTCATCAATCTCTTCTCTAGACTAGATCTCCACCTCTTTCTCTACTCTACTCGGTAGCACTTCAACTGTTCAACTTGCCAGCATCTCTGTATAAACATACAGACTCAACAATATATTGGCCTATGTTTTGCCTCTTAATCTCATTGATTAGGTATTCCTTCAATTGCGCTCAGCCATTAGATCATCTCTTATGAACTGATTCAATGTATCTGCAACTTGGCGAAACAATTAACTTCACCTTGGAACTTGCATTTTCTTGGAACTCACAACTTCACTTTTTGCCGCTTAATATTCATCTCAGATATTCAACTTGATTTTTCATGACCATAGATCTTGTAACAAACTTCATCTTTATCCTTAGCATCCTATAGATCTTCATGCCTTCGCATTAAATGCATTCCGATCCTTGAATTCAATCTATGTTCAAACTTTGTTCTGTGCTCGGTGACTCGATGACTATCTTCACTCAGTGACTGACTTTGCTTTGCTCGACCGACTAACACTTTTGTGGGAAAAAGGTTTTATAAAGGGAGTTTATTCTATTGTTTATCATTCATTCATGAAGTAGGAAGGAAAATGAAGAACTCTAAAAGAGAAATGAAATACTCTTCTAGAGTAGCAAACTATGGAATTTGACGGTCACCCCT
>MU226170.1:288429-312723 GCA_018584345.1 Thuja plicata
ATTGGAATTTCAAAATAAGTGGAATGGGAATTCCAATTTTTAGAAAATCAAATTTAATATTTTGTGGGATCCGTGACTATAAAGATGTATATTATATTGCTATAAGGATGTATATATATACATGTGTATATATAAACATGTGTGTATATATGCATGTGTGTATAGACATGTGTGTATATATACACATGTGCGTGTATATACAAACCAAATTTAATATTTTGTAGAATCCGTGACTATATATATATATACACACACACGTGTGTATATATGCACATGTGTATATATACACACATGTATATACACAAATGTGTATATATACACATGTGTATATAGACACATGTATATACATACATGTGTATATACACACATGTAATGTGTGTGTATATACACAAATGTATGTATGTGTATACACATACATGTGTGTATGTGTGTATATATACACATGTATATGTGTATACATGGATACACACTTGTATGTATATATACACACATATGTGTGTATATATACACACATGTGTGTATATAACACACACGTGTATGTGTGTGTATACACACACATGTGTATGTGTGTATATGTGTATACATGTGTATGTATACACATATACACATGTGTCTATATATACACACATGTATATATACATACATGTATCTATTTATATACACATGTGTGCATGTGTGTACATATACACACATATACACATCATATTCAAAGAAATTAAAAAATAAAGAATTAAAATTCCTTATGCATCTTCTCAGTCATCTTCCGGATGAACCAAACGAGTCAGTCCATATTCCGGATTTCATTTTGAGGATAAGCATCTTCCTGAATTGCCAGCATCTTCCAGAATTGACCATATCTAGGATATGGTATTCCTGCTGCCAAACGGGCCCTAAACAGTTTATATGGCCTGTCATGGATTTCACAATCCACATAGTTGTCTACCGGGAAATCTGCCTTTGTCATGGCTTTCACAATCCGCATAGTTGTCTACTAGGAAATCTACCTTTGTAAAATGCTTCACACTTCGTTCTACACACGGCCATTGAATTTGATTTTGCAGGTTGTGAGAGGTAGAGGTCGCTGCAGCACTGGGCAGAAGTTAGCAATCACAGTCTCAACAGCATTAGAAGCTTCTCCATTGTCATCACCACCTATATTATCATTCCCAACACAATCAGCTGCTGTGACGAGTTACAGTGTGGGAGGGAACACCGGGTGGATTGTGCCTTATGCTGGTGGCAATAAGCTGTACGACAACTGGGCTGCCAACAGGCCTGAAATTTGATGGTCATCCCTATCTCTCATAAGATTTTTTTTAGTTTGGTCATTAGTGCCTTTCATGTTAAGTTTAAAAATATAGAAACTTTTTATTCGTAATAAAATAATATAAAATTAGAAAATAATTATAAATTAGTTAAAAAATATTAAATTAATTAAGAAAGTTTCTAAGTTTATTGTTACTATTATGTTTTAAAAATATTCTAAATTAATAAAATATATAATAAACAAAATAGAAATATTTATATTATTAAATAACATAAATTTATCATACATATATATCATATATATTATAAACTAACATACATTTATATTATTGAATAAAATACTATATTACCTATAACAAATTTTGATGGTTTATTAATAACTTAAGTGTCATAATATAGTTTTATAAAAATTTAACGACTCAACAAATTTTAAGCTTGTCATATGCAGCTCAACAATGGAAAAACGACCATTACAACCATCAAATTCTAGGCCTAGCTGCCAATATAACTTTCAAAAATAGAGAATCCTTTTGAGAATGCCTCCTGCTCTCCGTTTGCCTACTTGTGCTCCCGCTCTCCCTCCCGCTATTTGTATTCCTTCACAGCGTGGAGTGTCTGAGTTGCATGCTCTTGCTCCATGCATCCTGGCTGCTGACGATGGTGACGTGTCTCCTGCCGGTGGGGAGAATGTTCCAACGGCTAGGGTTTCTGCTGTGGACGGGTCTCTACCCTCCCTTTCTTCCGTGGTGGCAAGTCTTGCTTCTAGCATTTCTGAGGGGCTTCCCAAATCTTCATGGGTGTCATTGAAGCCTGTGGATGGGGCTGCTTTGAAGTCTTCCATGGTGGCTACTCCTGTCCCAGTGGTAGCTCCCATTACTCTCTCTTTGGTTAAGGATACTATAGACTAAATTGAGCATTCTTCGTCTATATTTTCCAACCAAGTGGCTATCTGCAAATTTAGGGGTTTTTGGCCAAGCCTCCCTGACCTTCATGCTTGGATTTCCAAATTTTGGGAAACGATCATTTTTGGTGAGGTTCATATCTTCCCTTTGGAAAAAGGTTTTTTTGTTGCCAAATTTGACTTTATGGAGGATATAAACCATATCCTTTGTGGCCATTATTTTAGCTGGAATGATTGCTTCGTTTTGATGATTAAACCATGGCATGATGATTTCAATCCCTCATTGATACTTTTAATAAGATGCCTATTTGGGTTACGCTTCCAAACCTTCCTCTTCATCTTTGGGTGGATCCTCTTTTGGAGGACCTATGAATGAGGCTTTGGGAGATTTCCTAATGGTGGATGCAGAATCTACACACATTCTCCACACCACTTATGCCCGTATATTGGTGGGTATTAATGCTTCCAAGGGCTTGCCTACGGAGATTAGGCTAGTTTATCCTAAGGGAAGCTGGATTCAGTCTTTGGACTATGAAGGAATCTCTTTCAGGTGCAGAAGATGCTTTCAAGCAGGTCATATTGCAGCCAAATGTAGTCTGGGTAAAACCAGGTATTATGTATCGTGGTGGAAAGGTGCCTCTTCTCAACATTACACGATTGTGAAGAGTTCTTCCCAACAAATCTTTCCCAGGTTGTAGCTTCGGATTCTCCTATGCCTTCCCCTCTATCGTACGTGGGAAAGGGTTTGCCCCATGAGGAAGCTATTGGTGTTAGTCATGGGGTTGAATCTGTGGATGCTCCCCTTGCTAATTTTGTCCTTGTGTGGGCTTCTGTTGCTACAAGTTCTGCTGGAACTGTCTCTTCTTTGTTGGATGGTTCCAATTTTCCTACTAATTCGCTAGTTGTTGTTGGCTCTGCATGTCCTCTTGCTTCTCCCTCTTCTGCTGGGAGGGCTCCGAAATTTGGATCTCTGCAGGTCAAGCCTGTACTGGGTGCTGGAAATTCAATGGATGCTGGGAATTCGATTCTAGATTCCCTATGCTGGCAGGATGAGGTTGCCAAAGTGGAAGAAGGCTGGGTTACGGTTAAAGGTAATCTTTCAAGAGATCCTCGCCTTCTTTTGATATGACACTCTAATCCCATCAGAAGGGGTCTAAGGGATAATCTTGTTGTTGGTTTTGATTCTGAGCTGTCGTTATTTATAGTTTCATCTTTGGCAGTGTTTTCCTGTGTGTTTCTTGGGGGGTTTGGCCTTTTGGTCTGGCTGGTTTCTTGTGTGTTGGAAACTCTTAAAGCTTATCTTAAATTTTTTTCTTTGTATAGGGTTTCGGGACCCCTTCAAAACCTATTTTTACCTATTTTGAAAACTTTCAAAATTAGAAATTTACTCGGTAAGTTTATGTGCCCGACCTATGTGTCAGTTATAGCAATCATGGGTTTAGTTAAATGTTCTAAGGGAAGACTCTTTTTAGCCCATTGTTTTTCAAAATGTGAATTCCTTTTGCTTCCTTTATGAGGATTTGGGGGAACATAAATCGATAGAAAAATGGAACTACTTTACATGCCCCACACTAGCCACCTAAGTGTGGTTAATGCTTGGGCTACAAGATTGTTTGGATTGTTTTCTTGTAAAAGAGAAGCTCATACTTTTTAGTCTTGCATATTTAAGGCAGGGGTCCCATAGAGGGGTCTACAACCCTATTTTTTAGGTATAGGAGGTCCCATGAGAATTACTTTTTGGGGCTACACGATTATTTAGAATCTTTTCCTCCAAAATAGGAGCCCATCCTTTTTAGGCCTCTGAATTTGAGCACATGACAATGGGGTGTGGTTAGAAATTGCCCCACCACTTAGGAGAAATTTATGCCGCATGTCAAAGTTCTGCACATTTTATTCCCACATAAACCAAAAGAGTCCTGCTAAAAATAAATTTGAAAATTGGAGTGCAATTTTTTCTACTTTTTTTTAATATTTCATTTGTTTCAGAGTCCTTAAATTTAGGAGCTAAAACACACTAAAAATTATGAGACTGCTCACCTTTAAATATTCCTAAAAAATCTTAGCGGCCACAACTCTATTTGTAAGGAACCCCCCTTCCATGGGACCCTAGAGGGTGAAATGATGTAGGGCTAGAAATGTTCCCACCGTCTTAGAAATGTTATTGTCACTTGTCAAATATCCAAGTTTATATTTTCGTTAAAAATAATTTTAGAGATAAAATAATTCTTTTAATTTGTTTTTATCATTGATATGCATTCATAAAACCACCGCTTTCCCGAAAATTTGGAACTTCAATTTTTAAACTAGACTACAAAATTCATAAAACTATACTAAAAATTCTCAAGCAACTTCAGCTCTTTAGGAAACCCATTGCAATAGAGCCCAACCTTAGAATGTACTTGTTAAGCCCAGCCATTATATGCTAATACTGCATTACATGGAGGTTTTTTGTTAAACAGTTTATATGGCCTGTCATGGATTCCACAATCCACATAGCTATCTACCAGGAAATCTACCTTTGTCATGGCTTTCACAATCCACATAGTTGTCTACTAGGAAATCTACCTTTGTAAAATGCTTCACACTTCGTTCTAGGCACGACCATTGAATTTGATTTTGCAGGTTGTGAGAGGTAGAGGTCTATGTGGAACCTGGAAAGCCCGCATGTAGACGAGAAGTTTGCAAGTTTACTACTGTCTTCATTTGTTTTCTTTATATTCATAGGTTTGTGGACATTTGATGTAAAATTCTCGGGTGGATTGTGCCCCTTGGTAATGAGCTCAAGATGTACGACAAATGGGCTGCCAATATAACTTTCAAAGTTGGAGATTCACTCGGTAAGCTTCTGTGCCCGACTTTTGTGTCTCCTACTGGTGGGGAGAATGTTTTGGTGGCTAGGGTTTCTGTCGTGGAAGGGTCTCTACCCTCCCTTTCTTCAGTGGCGGCATGTCTTGCTTCTAAGGTTTTCGAGGGTCCTCCCAAGTCTTCGCGGGTGTCATTGAAGCCTGTGGATGGGGCTCCTCTGAAGTCTTCCGTGGTAGCTGCTCCAGTCCCAGTGGCTGCTCCCATTACTCTCTCTTTGGGTGAGGATACTGTGAAAGAAATTGAGCATTCTTCATCTATAGTTTCCAACTAGGTGGATATCTACAAATTTAGGGGTTTTTGGCCAAGCCTCCCTAACCTTCATGCTTGGATTTCCAAATTTTGGGAAATCATCATTTCTGGTGAGGTTCATATCTTCCCTTTGGCAAAAGGTTTTTTCGTTGCCAAATTTGACTTTATGGAGGATAGAAATTGTATCCTTTGTGGCCATTATTTTAGCTGGGATGATCACTTCGTGTTGATGATTAAACCATGGCATGACGATTTCAATCCCTCATTGATACTTTTAATAAGATGCCTATTTGGGTTACGCTTCCAAATCTCCCTCTTCATATTTGGGTTGATCCTCTTTTGGAGGACATGTGAGTAAGGCTTTGGGAGATTTCTTGATGGTGGATGCAGAATCTACACACATTCTCCACACCACTTATGCCCGTATATTGGTGGGTATTAATGCTTCCAAGGGGTTGCCTGCAGAGATTAGGTTGGTTTCTCCTAAGGGAAGCTAGATTCAGTCTTTGGACTATGAAGGAATCTCTTTCAGGTGCAGAAGATGCTTTCAAACAGGTCATATTGCAGCCAAATGTAGTATGGGTAAAAGAAGGCATTCTGTATCATGGTGGAAAGGCGACTCTTCTCAGCATTACACAATTGTGAAAAGTTTTTCCTAGCGGAGCTTTTCCCATGTTGTAGCTTCGGATTCTCCTGTGCCTTCCCCTCTGCCGTATGTGGGAAAAGATTTGCCCCATGAGGAAGCTATTGGTGTTAGTCATGGGATTGAATTTGTGGATGCTCCCCTTGCTTATTTTGTCCTTGTGCAGGCTTCTGTTGCTACAGGTTCTGCTGGAACTGTCTCTTCTTTATTGAATGGTTCTATTTTTCCTGTTGGTTCACTATCTGTTGCTGGCTCTGAAGGTCCTCTTGCTTCTCCCTCTTCTACTAGGAGGGCTCTAGGATCTAGATCTCTACAGGTCGAGCCTGTGCTGGGTGCTGGAAATTCAATGGATGCTAGGAATTTAATTCTGGATTCCCTATGCTGGCAGGATGAGGTTGTCAAAGTGGAAGAAGGCTGGATTATGGTTAAAGGTAATCTTTCAAGAGATCCTCACCTTCTTTGTATATGACACTCTGATCCCATAAGAAGGGGTCTAAGGGATAATCCTTTTGTTGGTTTTAATCCTGAGCTGTCGTTATTTATAGTTTCATCTTTGGTAGTGTTTTCTTGTGTGTTTCTTGGGGGGTCTGGCCTTTTGGTCTGGCTAGTTTGTTGTGTGTTGGAAACTCTTAAAGCTTTATCTTAAGTTTTTTTATTTGTATAGGGTTTTGGGACCCCTTCAGAACCTATTTTTACCTAATTCAAAAAATTTCAAAATTAGAAATTTACGTGGTAAATTTTTGTGCCCGACTTATGTGTCAGTTATAACAGTCACGGGTTTAGTTAAATGTTCTAAGGGAAGATTCTTTTCAGCCCACCATTTTTCAAAATGTGAATTCCTTTTGCTTCCTTTATGAGGATTTGGGGGAACATAAATCGATAGAAAAATGGAACTACTTTACGTGCCCCACACTAGCCACCTAAGTGCGGTTAACGCTTGGGATACAAGATTGTTTGGAACTTTTCTTAGAAAATAGAAGCTCGTACTTTTTAGTCTTGCATATTTAAGGCAGGGGTCCCATAGAGGGGGCTACAACCCTATTTTTTAGGTACAGGAGGTCCCATGAGAATTACTTTTTGGGGCTACAAGATTATTTAGAATCTTTTCCTCCAAAATAGGAGCCCATCCTTTTTAGGCCTCTGAATTTGAGCAGGTTACAATGGGGTGTGGTTGGAAATTGCCCCACCCACTTAGGAGAAATTTATGCCACATGTCAAAGTTCTGCACATTTTATTCCCACATAAACCAAAAGAGTCTTGCTAAAAATAAATAAAAATTGGAGGGTAAATTTTTTTTACTTTTTTTCAAAAATATTTTTTTAATTTCAGAGTCCTTAAATTTAGGAGCTAAAACAAACTAAAAACTATGAGACTGCTCACCTTTAAATATTCCTAAAAAATCTTAGCGGCCACAACTCTATTTGTAAGGAAGCCCCCCTCCATGGGACCCTAGTGGGTGAAATAGGGTAGGGCTAGAAATGTTACCACATCTTAGAAATGTTATTGTCACTTGTCAAATATCCAAGTTTAGATTTTCGTTAAAAATAATTTTAGAGATAGAATAATTCTTTTAATGTGTTTTTATCATTGATATGCATTCATAAAACCACCACTTTCCCAAAAACTTGGAACTTCAATTTTTAAACTAGACTACAAAATTCATAAAACTATACTAAAAATTCTCAAGCAACTTCAGCTGTTTAGGAAACCCATTGTAATAGAGCCCAACCTTAGAATGTACTCGTTAAGCCCAACCATTATATGCTAATACTGCATTACATGGAGGTTTTTCGTTAAACAGTTTATATGGCCTGTCATGGATTTCACAATCCACATAGCTGTCTACCAGGAAATTTGCCTTTGTCATGGCTTTCACAATCTGTATAGTTGTCTACTAGGAAATCTACCTTTGTAAAATGCTTCACACTTCGTTCTAGGCATGACCATTGAATTTGATTGTGCAGGTTGTGAGAGGTAGAGGTCTATGTGGAACTTGGAAATCCCGCATGTAGACAAGAAGTTTGCAAGTTCCCCACTGTTTTCATTTGTTTTGTTTATATTTGAATAGGTTTGTGGACATTTGATGTCAAATTCTTGGGTGGATTGTGCCCCTTGGTAATGAGCTCAAGTTGTACGACAAATGGGCTACCAATATAACTTTCAAAGTTGGAGACTCACTCGGTAAGCTTCTGTACAAGACTTTTGTGTCTCCTGTTGGTGGGGAGAATGTTTCGGCAGCTAGGGTTTCTTCCATGGATGGGTCTCTACCCTCCCTTTCTTCAGTGGCGGCATGTATTGCTTCTAGGGTTTTTGAGGGGCCTCCCAACTCTTCATGGGTATTGTTGAAGCCTATGGATGGGGCTGCTCTAAAGTCTTCCGTGGTGGCTGCTCCTGTCCCAGTGGCTACTACCATTACTCTCTCTTTGGGTGAGGATACTGTGGAAGAAATTGAGCATTCTTTGTCTATATTTTCCAACTAGGTGGATATCTATAGATTTAGGGTTTTTGGCCAAGCCTCCTTGATCTTCATGCTTAGATTTCCAAATTTTGGGAAACCATCATTTCTGGTGAGGTTCATATCTTCCCTTTGGTAGAAGTTTTTTTCGTTGCCAAATTTGACTTTATGGAGGATAGAAATCGTATCCTTTATGGCCATTATTTTAGCTAGGATGATCGCTTCATGTTGATGATTAAACCATGGCACGAGGATTTCAATCCCTCATTTGATACTTTTAATAAGATGCCTATTTGGGTTACACTTCCAAACCTCCCTCTTAATCTTTGGGTGGATCCTCTTTTGGAGGACCTGTGAGTAAGGCTTTGGGAGATTTTCTGATGGTGGATGTGGAATCTACACACATTCTCCACACCACTTATGCCTGTATATTGGTGTGTATTAATGCTTCCAAGGGCTTTCTTGCATAGATTAGGTTGGTTTCTCCTAAGGGAAGCTGGATTCAGTCTTTGGACTATGAAGGAATCTCTTTCAGGTGCAGAAGATGCTTTCAAACAAGTCATATTGTAGCCAAATATAGTCTGGGTAAAACCAGACATTCTGTATCATGGTGGAAAGGTGCCTCTTCTCAGCGTTACACGATTGTGAAGAGTTCTTCCCAGTGGAGCATTTCCCAGGTTGTAGCTTTGGATTCTCTTGTACCTTCCCCTCTGCTGGATGTGAGAAAGGATTTGCCCCATGAGGAAGCTATTGGTTTTAGTCATGGGGTTGAATCTATGGATGCTCCCCTTGCTGATTTTGTCCTTGTGCGGGCTTCTATTGCTACAAGTTCTGCTAGAACTGTCTCTTCTTTGTTGGATGGTTCCATTTTTCCTACTGGTTCGCTAGTTGTTGCTGGCTCTGCAGGTCCTCTTGCTTCTCCCTCTTCTGTTAGGAGGGCTCCAAGATCTGGATCTCTGCAGATCAAGCATGTACTGGGTGCTAAAATTTCAATGGATGCTAGGAATTTGATTTTGGATTCCCTATGCTGGCAAGATGAGGCTGCCAAAGTGGAAGAAGGCTGGATTACAGTTAAAGCTAATCTTTCAAGAGATCCTTGCCTTTTTCTGATATGACACTCTAATCCCATAAGAAGGGGTCTAAGGGATAATCTTGTTGTTGGTTTTAATCCTGAGCTGTCGTTATTTATAGTTTCATCTTTGGTAGTGTTTTCTTGTGTGTTTCTTGGGGGGGGGGGGGGGGGGGGGGGGGGGNGTCTGGCCTTTTTGTCTGGCTAGTTTGTTGTGTGTTGGAAACTCTTAAAGCTTTATCTTAATTTTTTTTATTTGTATAGGTTTCGGGGCCCCTTCAAAAAATTTCAAAATTAGAAATTTACTCGGTAAGTTTCTATGCCTAGCTTATGTGTGTCAGTTATAATAGTCATGGGTTTAGTTAAATGTTCTAAGGGAAGATTCTTTTCACCTCACTATTTTTCAAAATGTGAATTCCTTTTGCTTCCTTTATGAGGATTTGAGAGATGAGGATGAGTTGTATGGGGTTTAAAGTCAACATATTGTTTTATCTATGCCTTTTAAGCTTGTCGCATCAATGGAGTAGAACCTAGAAGACCCATTTTCTTCCGTGTTAGTGATGAAGTGTGTTTTCCTAGGCGGTTTTTGTAGATCATCCCAGCTTATCTTATGAACTTTGTATTTAGATGAAAGTGTTTATTGTTTTGAACAGAGCAATAAACAATTCCTGCAATTGTGAAAGAAGATGTTTGTATCCACGATAGGTGGGATGCACCAGTGTCACATGCTGATGGATGTTTGTTCTTAGCAAATTTGCCCCAACATTGTCTGATAAAAGGGAATGGTTTCAGGATTGTGAATGAATAATAGTGTGTTTATGAAGCCCCCATAAAGGTTGATAATACAAGGAGATAGTCTTTGTCACTTTCCTTTTCAGTCCATGATTCCCCTCAATATGATCGGTACACATATCTTCAATATTTCTTATTCCTTATTTTATGCCTTCATATAATGGAATCGGTGGATGGCTAATTTGAATTTGTGTGTACTTATCGTTGATTCTTGACTGTCGATGGCTTGACCTCCTACTTATACATTGAGTGGATACGGTTTGATCCTTTTCTACCAAAAGATGTAACTCTTCATATCGTGTTGTACTCTACTAAATTGGCAATTAGTTTATTGCTTTTAAATATTTCTTGATTATCATATCACTTGATATACGCACTATATAGATCAATTTGTATGGGGCCAATCCGGTATATATATATATATATATATATTGTATTGTATTAATTGATTTTTTATGATATATTATCATTATATTAATTGAAAAAATCAAAATCAAAATAACAATATAAAGATTGGATGTCCTCATTTTTGACATTTAATATTTATCTTGGTCAACAAAGAAGTATCAAACCCGCATTGGCATTCTATCTCACTGAATCAGAAGACTGCATTTATTTAAAAGATGTCATCACACACATACAAAATATAATTTATACATAATGACGTCTTAACACAAACGCATGTCAAAATCATCGCATGTCCATATGAATGTTACAGTGTCATACATAAAGCGATTTGGTTCCGACTTGCACGCCATACATCAATACCTCTTAGACCTTGGATGCATCAATAGTTCATGAAATCATAAATAAAATACCTTGGACCTTTGTCCATATGTATGTCCTTGTCTCCTAAGCCCTCTGACATGTGTCAATCCGCTATCTCGAGACGGGAGTGTGGCTCAGAGGCTTTTACCGCCCAACCACAGAGTGGTGGTTAGCTTCCCCAGGGTTCTTCCTAACACGAAGAACGCGCCAACCCTGCCCGAGAAGCCTAGCAACCGGCACTGAGGAGTCAGATGGATCTGGTGCAGCTGTGAACATAACTACTAACACGTATGTCTAAAAAGTAGTACAAACACGCACAGAGGGATGAATCATAACCAACATATTACCAAAAAAAATATGCACAAGCTTTGGCCAAAGCAGCATTCAGCATGACCCTCCCATATAAAAACTTATCACGAATACACTAACATGAAAGGAATTCCTCCAAGTCAATATTCAGCTGCATAAACGTTCTTTGGTAGTCCACATTATTTTCTCTATCATTTCTTAACTTCTCTATTCATATGGTGTATCTCCACCCAAGACTTTCAATGTTTATATATATATCATACAATAATGCCAACAATAAACAGTTCAAACATCTTTGTAAGGGAAAGAAAACAAAACAATAAAATCTGTAGGGAACACATCTCCTGCTGTCTCCATGTGTTATGAGAAGGGTAGTTCATTTAATTGTCTGGAAGGAGACATTCACACTCAGATTTGCATTCTAATTCTACAGAAAAGAAACCCATGAAAAATAAGATCACATCTCAATGGCTACAGAGACTTAAACAGAAGTAAAAAAAAAAAAGTTTTGCCCCGGTTATTCCAGGTAGACCAAAACAGTTATGATGTCTTCTAATATCCTAAATAAACATCCACCACAACTAAGATGGGGTTAACTAATAAAGTCAACTCTGGCACAAAAATGGTGGAGTTTCAAGGCCACGCTTAATAACCCGCAAGGACAGCTCAAATTCCCCTGCATAGAGCTCCCAAGATAAATACACAGAAAAACTATGGCTAAGTTACAAAAAAAAAAACAAAGAACGACTACACTCTTGCAAGCTCAACTTGTGGTGGTACACAACAACCAAGAAAACTTCCCAAGGTGGCTGTGGAAAAAGAGCGCAGAGGAACACTACTCGGTCCCGACACAAACAAGTCGGAGGGCTTCAACAGATAAAAAAATGTGAGTGCAGCTCAATGTGCATAACATTGAATGTGCAGGCAGTCTACTTCTATCATTTCACAGCTTGCAAGTCACCCGACCATACGGAGTTTAGTGTTTGAGGAAAACAAGCTGCATATTGGAAACTAAAAGATTAGAGAGCACAGGGAAAAGACCAATTCCTACGGTTCATACCCTTCAGTTATTACGTTTAAACTGAGCAGAAGAAGAAGAAGAAACATCTTAGGCACAACTTGCAGTAAGGAAAGAATGAGCAGGGAATGTTTGCAAAAAAACAAAATGGCAATTGGTTCTACGGCCCAATTACACTAGTAGTTTCACTGAATACTCATGCTAACACCGTGAAACACTATGCATACAGAGAGTTTAAGTAAAAACAAAAACATGCAAACTAACAACCACCAAAAACCCGTGGTGACCGTAAAAAGATTTCTAACTGCGGCTTCCTACGACAAAAACTATAATCTCCCTTTTCATTTGAAAACAAACACATCTACGCCATAAAAAAAAAAAAGAGAACATTTACTCATTCTAAGTTATATTTCATCCAGCAGAAGTAATCTATCACAAGAAAGAACCTGGAGTTCGTGTGCTGGAGTAAATTGAAGTCTTCTTTCTTGTCCTCATGCTGAATCAATCCTTCTACTCTTCAATACAACTGTTGGCTGCCACCTCTGTGTTACCCCTCCTTTTCCCCGTGTTCCTAAGTCTTCTCTTATTATTTCTTCTAATTCCCAAGAAAAACTTGCATTTCCCTTCCTTCTCCGAATCAAGAAAGCAAAAACCAAACAAAACAAAGGAGAGAGAGTGCATGTTCCGAGCGAGAGGGTGCATGCCTCCATTTAAGGAGTATGGATTCTTTATAAGCCACTCCTCCTCCACTCCCTTCATCCAACCGTCTTGATAATAATTTAAGAAATACTTGCAAACATTACTTTTTAATCGAATAATTTATATATACACAATTAATTCCAAAACACAAATAACACAAGGGTATCTAAACAAGAGCACACACAAAAGTAATCATTTATTTTGTTCGGATTTATATCATTCACTTAGTAGTTCAAGCTCGAGATAAAATAGCTATGAACTATCATGAATGCCCATTATCTCTAGGTGGTGTGTGCGTAGACCAAATCATCCGTACCCACCAGTGCTGATGACTAGCCTCCTCTACCTCAACCACACCCCCACCTTCATCCTGCATCCACTTAGACACACTCGGAGCCAAAATGATATATGAGTACTCGATTTAACATTACCTCAATAATTTTCAAAAATATTTCATTTAAAAGCCATAATCCATAAATCAACACGTTTTATTGAAATTACATCATAATTCCTCATATATGCATGTAATAAAAATACAACATCTATTAAGCATCATAATATTGCATAATCACAATATTCATCATCATAACTCATTAAAAGTCGCAATTGCCATTAATCCAAACATCAACGAGAAGATCTAAACTAGAAAACATAACAACAAGGGAATAGCGACGTAGTCGAATCATAGTGGCTAGGTCAACCAAAGTCAAAAGGTCGCATGATAAGTCTAAATTAAAAGAAGTCTCATAGGTTGAGTCGTGACACTGCAGCTCAGGGCAGAAGTTAGCAATCACAGTCTCTGGTAATCTAAATTGGCTTATGGCTCATTTAAACTTGAAGTTCGGTTGTGGGTTTCAAAAGTTGTGGGTTGTGGGTTTCAAAAGTTTTTGATCAATTTTTTAGCCACAAGACATTGGTCGAGCAATGTCAAATATTTGTGTAGGTATTAAAGATGCAAAAGATGAGACATATACTAGTCACATTGAAGATTAGTCTGAACAAGAAAAAGGAGAGGAATTCTATTATTTTGAGAAATCTTTTTAGTGCTCTCGATTCCAATGGGTAGACTACCAAGGAAAAAAAAGATCCACTAGGAGGGTTATTACAACCTCCTTCATGTAATTCACCATTTGAGAAAGGCTCGTTTGATGAGACAAACTTGTGTTGACTTGAACCTAAATCATAAAACTTTGGATAGAGCACTTGCAAGAAGAGAAAGACTTGATGATCCTCTTCAAAATGATACATGGGCCTATGGTAGGAGACTTCCACATTGTGATAAGAAGCTTACCAATGGTGCAAAGGATCAAATTCAACTATTTTGGCAATCTAACTCAAGAGTGTCACCAAATGTGAAGGATGTCTTGAAGTTGAGAATTGACATTCGAGACCGCACCCCGCATCCTAAACATTATTTGGAGTTGAGTCAAACAATGTTGTTCAAAAACATTTGGGAGACACATCCAACATTGCAAATATTACAAAGAGATTTTGAAGCCTTCAATCCTTTTTTGTGTACCTCTTAAGATTCAAAATGCTTGTTGTTTCAAATATCATGTGGAGTTTTCAATGCACCTTGAACTATAACGATCCCTTCATTGTACTTTGCATACTAGTGAAATGTTGGAGGAGTGTGGTGCAAGTGCTCTTCCAAAACTATCAAGACACTTGCTAGATCATTTTTTATGTCCTAGAGATGATGTATGTTTCTTTTATAGACAATATTTCTTAAATGACAATTACTCAGAGTGTGGTGGTTTAGTGAAGTTTGTTTCATATTTTCATGAGGGTTGCGAACACGATTTTGGAAAGATAATTGTCCAAAAAAAGGTATATGAAACCGTTAAATATACATTGAAAAGTGGAGGTGAAGGCTCTAGATGTGAGTTGGTTACAAAAAAATGCAATGTGGCTTATTTTATTTTAGATTTCAAGAAGAATTTTTTTTACAAGTATGCAAGGCAAAGTCATGGATCTCAGTGGTTGGATCAACAATTCAAAATGTGTAAGGACACTTTCCCGATTGACACTATTATATCAGTCATTGACTTTGCAAATAACTATACATTGCAGCCCCAAAATGAGTTGCAAGCTCAATATTACAATTCTATTCAGGTTGGTATTTTTGTGCACATAACATATATACATTCCCCTGATGGTACAAAATATGACCTGAAGATAATCAGAGAATATCATTTTTATATGAGAGATGATAGATCTCACTCTCACAAGTATGTCCAACATTGCTTTGAGAATTATTTTGAGTGGGTGCGGAAAAATGATATTGCTATGGATAGACATCTCATTTGGTTAGATAACTGCACATGTCAATTCAAAAATGCTCGTATATTTTATTGGTTGTGTAGAATGCATGTAGAGAGAGGTGTACCTCATATTTGGAGTTTTTTTTAGGTTGAACATGGAAAAGGGGAGTATGAAGGAGCAGGTGCATGTGTAAAAAGAGCTCTAGTTAAAGAGAAATTGAGAATTTCAGGTGCAAAACTCCTTGATGCTCGTTCTATTTTTTTATTGGTGTACTTCAACATTGTCACAAGGGGGACTCTTGATTCAGCGGTGCATAGGTTCTTTTGGTTGGTTGAGTTGGGCATAATATGAGATAGGTTGGGTTGTCAAACTGTGAAATATTCTTCAAAAATGCATTCATTTTGAAGCTTAGATGCTAGTACATGGACCATTTGGACACGAGAGTTGAATTTTTTATCCAAAGTATCTTCAGTGTGGTTGGGATCAGTGTGAGTCAAGTGAGTGGGTCGATATGTGGGTTCCACATTATCTAACTCCTTTATATGTCACATTCTCTGTAATAAATGATGACATGGATTGTTGACTTAACTACGACCATCTTTGAGATCTTCTAAAACCAAGACTTGTTTTTGCATTGGTTGCACTATATGGGAGTGATGAGAGATCATATTACTGGTTAGCACATTCTGTATGAGGAAATCAAAAGCTTGCACAACCGACGACAGATGATGATATGTTCACATATCCAACAGGTTCACATGTTGTTGTGAGAACATGGTTGTGCACATACATGATTATAAATAATGGCATTCCTGTCTTTGAAGACTATGAGAAGCACAAAACCATTCTCACATGTATTCACACCTTGTTATAACAGCCAATGTTAAGTTGTTGAAACATACCGGAAAACCAAAGACAAAAGAACTTTGGACTATCAGTACTACTGATCATGAAGCAATATCGAAAACCCTCAAGAAGAGAGATGACCCTTTAGGCACACTTCAATAGGTTAGTGCAACTCACTACAAGGTTTTCCATGTTCATTATGCTTACCTTCAATACATTAATTGCAGTTTTCTTCTTCATTTGTTTCAGCCAATAAACTTGGTTTTGTATGTGGATTGTAAGTGCAATTGGATACACATATGATAGACATAGAATATTGAGGTGTGATTTTGATTATCCCATCAAAAATGATGGTAAACTTCACTATGCATTGGCTAGTCATGTTCTTTGGTTCGTTTAGTTACTTATATATTCATAATCTTTTTGTCAACCTATAAACTCCTTGCTTTCTCTATTAACTTTTCTTGTGCCTTTGAAATGTAGGGATTGGAATGTAGATGTCATTGAGTACCATTTGTTAAACTTATACACTTTAGGAGTGGAAATGACACACTTATTTTTTTATATATTGTTGTGTATCTAAAATTTTTAGTAATTTTATATCTCAAACTTTTGATAATATTGATATGTTTATTCATAATATGGTTGTATCAATGATATACAATGTATTTGTACGAAAGATGGTGTGTACAGTAAAGCTTGTATAATGATGAAATACATGCGAGAATGAAAATATTTGACTTGGTTAAAAAAAATTATTGTATGAGATATAAAAATTCATATGTGAAGATTCAAATGATTGAAGGCATGTCAGACCGAAGTGTTCCCAAGGTGCACTAAGCCAAATTGGACAACAATTTTTGCAGAGCGATATCTCAGACCTTATGAGAGATATCAAAGATCCATGAAGTGCACAAAGACTATCTTGGGAAAGGCCTACAAGCATGTAGCCCAATTCTGGGATATTCCACTTGGATTTTGTTTGGCGACCCGATCTTGGTTGGTGCAAAAAGTTGCATTGTTTCTCAGTTGAAATTTGCTCAATGATGAATATTTCAAACCATTCATCATGGGACCAAACCACCAGATCCATCGGATGTTGTTGGTCAGGTAAACGCTAGTGGAGACATTTTTTTTCTTGCATACCATCAAGAACATTCCGATGCATGTCAGACCGAAGTGTTCTCAAGGTGCGCTAAGCCAAATTGGGCAGCAATTTTTGGAGAGCGATATCTCAGACCTTGTGAGGGATATTAAAGATCCATGAAGTGCACAAGGACTGCCTTGGGAAGGCCTTCAAGAACATCAACAAACACCCCATACTGAAGATTCCCCAAGGTCTATTACGCCTATTAGCCCAGTTGCGGTTAGTGATGTAGACCGACTTGGAACACCAATCAACTCATAGGATCCAACTGATCCATCCATCCATTCATCCATTCATCATAGGAACAAATCAGTAGAGGAAAAAAAAACTCTAAAATTCTATACGGATAGTATGGAAAGATATAGATTTGTACGGAATCTGACAAATTTAATTGGGTGACTGTCCTGTGATAGCATTGTCTTTCCTTTTGATTGGAGGAATGCAATAAGGGATCCATCCACTTTCTGTGGCCTCTATGGAATGGGGATGGATCTAGGGGCTGTATAATATGTTATTAACATTAAATATGCAAGATAAATTGGAATTTACAGGGTGATCACCAACTAAGATGAAGTTGTAGGTTTGTGGGTGCATAGAAAGTAAGCCATGACTATAGCAGCCAAGGATTGCGCTTCATAAGGGTGTGTTTTTATGTTGGAAGTTATTTTTACATGTCAATTACGTGGTGTAGGATCTAAAACTTTGGTCTAGAAGTGATTTTTGTCTTAGATTTGAGAAAGCCCTAGTTTTAGGCTGGAATTGGTGAGGGTATTGAATTTTGGGTATTTTTAGAGGGTTGTTGGCCAAATAAAGTACATAATCCTTACATTTGAGACATATCTAAAGATTTTTGAAAATCATAGAGTCTAGGAGTAAGTAATTTATATAGTTGCTTTGTAAAGTGGGCCAATTAGGCCTAGGAAGGAAGGTTGGAGTAGCAGTATTTGGGGTTGGTGATACAAAATAACCACACCTAAGTTTAATATATGTTAATGGGGGTCAAAAAGGGTATTTTAATGTACCATTACATTTTGGATCATTTTGGGAAGTTTGGGCAAAAAGTTCAAAAATCAGGGAAAATGAGGCTACTAGGTCTACTAGTCCTATGTTGTACTCATGACATGTTGTCATATCCTTTTGGTAAGGCCATGAAAATCCTTAAGGAGGACCATTAATCATGGTTTTGAGGACACTTACATTATTCATAAAGATGGCAAAACTTTCACTCTCAAACCTTTGCCAAATAGTAATGCTAATGAATCAAGAATCATTTGTTTTGGGAAGAAAGAATATATTGATTTGCAAGGGTACCAGGATAGTAGGTTGATGAAGGAATTTCATAGGATTGAGAGATCCTTATTGGTGCAAAAGAAGGAATGCTTAAGATGGGAACTTAAAGGATAAAATTTGCAGATTTTAGGGGTACAAGTGGGGACTATTTTGTGTCCTCTAGTGGCACCATTGAAGAATGGTGAAGATCTGTCAATGAAGGGAAGAAACATGGGTCATTTGGACCTTGGAATGAATATGAATGGATAGTATAATCAATATTCCTATGACTATCCTAAACAACAAGAAAATAGAGCTAATGATGATAAGTTTTTGTTTCATGTTCCTAGTGGTTGTGTTACAAGTTCTAAGAAGTTGGATGAAGAGTTGCTATGGCCCAGGAGAAGGCATAGTTGCAAAACTCCATCTAGAAGGATGGGGGGAGTAAATAAAATAATCATTGGCTCTTGGGGCAAGAGCTCTTTTATTGGTGGGGTGTATGGCGCAGGAGAAAGTCTAGACAAGCAAATGAAGACATGGAAGACACCTTGGAGGAGTGACATAGGCTTCTATGGGTCTAATGGACCTAATTATGGTGTTTTAGAGACAATAATGGCATTTCCATCTAATTATGTTTATAAAGTTATAAAATGTCATTGTGATCCTGGAAGGATCCCGTGACCAAATGATGAATTTTGGGGTTATGGGATTGGCATAGGGCATAGGAGTGTTTAGGACTCCTAGGTATGTTGCTTGGATCCTAAAAGGACCAAAAGATTTGATTATAGGCTAGTTTATTGCATAAAACAAAGAATTTTTAATTAAAATCAAATAGTAACGACTACATGGGTTTCAAAGGGAAAAACCAAAATTTGTTGTAATTAGTGTTTGCTAAGGATCCAACCGATTGGAAATGGTTGGGGAATTTGTAGAACACTTACTTGAACATGTTTAAAGTCATTGTATGACATAATGAATGCAAGTACAGAAGTGACACCGTTGTAGCAAGTTTGAAAGCAAATAAACATTGAATTCTTGAATGTCTTGAGTATTTTAGATGTCTTATTGAATCCTTAACATTATAATATTCTTAGGGTATCATTTTACATTGTCCTAAAAAAGATTCATTTTATTTTATAACCATTGGGTGCACTGGAATTCATTGGGTTCACCATCAAACTTTTGCATTTTCAAGGTCATTAGAAGACCTTAGTTTGTTAATCCGCTTGCCTTTGAATCAATACATACAACACATGACAAAGATAAAATAACTAGAAATGAACATGTAGATATGTACATATTAATTTTTTTGTACAAAATGTGGCACATGTCATCTCAAAATCTTTACGAAATCAACATATCTAGATACAATGTGGCATACACCATCTCAAAATGTTCCATATGGCATCTAAAAATAAGAAACACCTACAAATGTTTCTAGGACATCCTATTCTACTGGTGGATCATCAAAATGGAGCCTCTTCAAAGTACTCTTTGGCTCTGATGGATCCTGCATGAACACAAAAGCGAAACCCCAAGTTAGATTACTTAATTTATATGGTTTCTACAAATCAAAAATAAAAATTCAAAACCATAGTCAACAATAATAAATAATTTTTAAAAAAAAAATTTGAACTCTCATGTACCTCGCATCTCTGTCTCCTCATGGTTAGCAGTATTGACAGCTTCCCTACAGAAGATTGGGTGATGCCTTTCTCTATCATCAGCGTCCTTGCACAATCAACTATCCTAACATATGCCCTTGATAGTGAAGGGAAAATGCCACCAATATAACTCTGACCTATATATGTTTATGAAAATGAGATTGATCTACGAGTTATACTATTTAATGTTAAATCCTTGGTAGCAAAATATATTCACAAAATAAAATTGAATTAACATAAAAACATACCTGTGTTGAAATTTCTTCAAGCAATGTCGGTTGGGTCATCAACGATACAAAGCCTTGGTGTTGTACCTCCCTCAAACTAGGGGTGACCTACAAAAGTTAAACAGATACTTGATACAATCATGACTTGATCATATTATATATACTTGATAGTAAAATACAAAAAAATAACTTTAGAAATATACATATTGTGGGGCTATCACTGTGAATTGATATGTCTGTGACTCTACTGTGGCAAACCGATTTCACGATATCATTAGACACCACCATCTGTCAAATAAACCATGTAAATTAAAAATGCATGCACACAAGTGACAAGTATACATATGCATAAACAATCTAAAATACTTAATTACCTTCCCCTTGTCAACTCCTAACGCTTGAACCCCCTCACATTGCCCCCATTGGAAGCTGGTGAAACCTGCATCAATATGTAATAAGATGATCATAAAAATTAGAAAACACATGTATATACTATTATAAAAAGGAAAACAATCAGTACATTAAAATGTATGTACCATGGAAGTGTCAAGGCCAAATGAAATGGTCAAAAGCATGGACCCCTCCACCTGTGCCATCTCCTCCTTTGTCATCAACTGAACATAAATGGAACACATAAAAACATAAGTGGGAAATCATTATAAGGAAATTCTAATAAAATTATGAACATTTAAAATTAAATACAATGTGACAAGTTAACTATTTACTCTTATCGTAATAGTAGGACTCCATGGCTCTGCATGTCCCTCCTTGTCTCTCCTATGATGCACATCTCCATGAGGCGCTTCAATTCCTGTAGTGTCTTGTGTAGCATCATCCACCTCGAAGACGTAGTCATATGCATCACTATCATTCAGGGGACCCAAGCACAAATTCTTGCACATATGCAAGTGTGGGGCACACAAACATGTGAGCTCGTGGAGGATGTGGAAGGGTCAGAATAATTAGCACGAGGAGGCAACAATGCCGCACTCTGCCTAGCCAGTAGATCACTCAAGGTGTAAATAGCTCTAATAATCTGTGAGCTGGCCTCAACAATAATATCATGATGATGCACTGTAGGAGGGGGTGAAATCTTGGGGGGTGGGGGCATATGTGTGAGATTTCACCTGGTGTGCCCATGGCCTGTCCTGAGGAGCGCCTAAGCCTACACCCTAGTTCGGTCGCATACTCCAATAGTTTACCTTGTGAACAAGCACAAATTTAGCGTACAATTGTCTTAAGAAATATAATGGGACATCTAAATTTCTATGGGGTGGTCTATCAAAAACCATCCACCAGCGGTCCCAAAAGTGGTCATGTATTGCATCATTCAAGTGCACCATTTAATTGACAACTTGAGATTTTTAGGGTCCACTTTTAATTCAGTTTTAGGGTCCACAAAAAGGTTACATATGTCATTTTTAGTTATATTCGGGTTCATAACTTGATCACAATCAAGCCCATCGTCAAACTCGGCATGCATGGAATCGCACCAAAGAAGTTCAACATTATGTTTCTTTGTAAGTTTCTCTATGTTTTAAATAACGGAGTTCAAGGTGGAAAACATGAGGCGCAATGTGGGGATATTAAGATATGTAGTCTGAAAGCCACTAAGCCGATTTATATTGTCAACTATAGGATCCTCTAAAGGTTGAGGGTTTGAGATTGGTTGGTCTTTTGAAGGTGAGGGATTGTTTTCAGGTGTTTGCGGATTATTTGGAGGTGGTTCCAGATTGTTTGTGGGATCATTGGGAGGGTTTGAGTCCATGATTGATTACAATAAAAATAAATATGCAATTATAATAAATTTTGAACAAATGATAAACAAAAATAATTAAACCCTAGCTTTTATAAAAAAAAAACTACCAATTTCAAATAAAAAACAATAAATAACAAAAATAGGTAAAAAATTAACTTACCTATTCAAATTGGAGACAAATGTAGAGTTGGATATTTACGAATATGCGAAAGGTATCAGATATGATATTTCTCTTTGCTATGTTTCACTTTTTCACAATGAAAACTGTGAAACACATCCGCGTGCTTAAATTAATCTACTGGTGAAAATTGGATATCCGATTAGGTTTTTGCTTTGACTTTTGGTTTGGCCATGTGTACTGACACCCAGGCCTACTAAAAGTCAACATGCTTTTTAGTGCATTTTTGGAGGAGTGAAAAGAACATTTTTTCACATCACCACTTTTTGGCATACCATGTTCCTACACATACCCAGAAAGAGTTTTTCTTGTTGTTATCATGGCATTTCATGTTGCTTGTTGATGTTTCTAAATTATGTCATATTCGTGTTGCTGGATCGAATTGGGTTATGTGATCAAATTTGGTGATTTTCATGTAGTGTTGTTGTTCTTATTGTTCTTGGTTGACTTGATAATATAGTGTGTTGTGAAGGATTGTGGCATGATTTATGGATCTAGAGCATGTTCAAGGATGTTGATGTTATTGACACTTGGATGAACTAGTGGTAATAAGTTGATGTAATGTATAAAATAATCTAATCATTTGTAATTTTGTAGTATGTATAAGAATGATGATGGTGAGTGTGTGAAGAGGTATGAGTGGAATCTACAATTGATGCAGAGATTTGATGTACTTCATTAGAACTGTATTGGCATGACAGAGATACTATCATTCAATTAATAATTTATGGACTATTGTCCATTGTGAATTGTAATCAAATATTATTGAAAGGTGGTGAGCCTTCCTTTCAGTTGAATCTATTGTTGTATTTGAGTAGTGAGCCCTAGGTAGTGTACTTGAATGCATGTAAATTCCCCTTGTAATACTCCTAAAATGGTATAATGCTTTTAAGAAAGTACATCTTCTTGTGGGTTTGATCCCCACCATGGTTTTTCCCTTGACCGGGTTTCCACATCAAAAATAGTAGTGTTATGTGTTGAGTAATGTGTTGTGATCTTGCACTAATGTTTATTATTTAAAGCATAGATTAAGATTAACAATTGGATAAAAGATTTGAAGTTTTGGGACACAACTGATTGACCCCCCCTCTTAGTTATGTGTATTTCCTTGATTCTAACAAGTAGATGGTTGGGAACCCAGAAACTTTACGAAGTTAAAACACTCATTAATACAGAAATACATCCAATGGTTGCAGTCAAACTCAGATATGAAGTGAATTAATCACATGTACAAAATACTTTCAAATTGCATTTGACCCAAATTAGCATACCGCGTTATGAGATCACTTGCTACCAATCACCTTTATATGTTGTATCTGATGAATACTGCACAGTAGCAATGCAAAAAATAGGGTACATTTTTAAAATAGTAGAACAAATGGGTTGGCCCAACCATGTTTAATATGAAGTCATTGAATCAATGAACCAACTCATTGCACAATTCTCTTTTTGATTCTCAATTAATGCTTGACAAAGTAGCTAGAATCTCCTTTCCCCCACCTTGGGAATGTGTATCCCCATATTGGTATCCATATTCATATTAGAGAGAGATACAATATGACATGGATACACATTGGATTACCTACCAACATGTGCCCAAGTTTTTTTAATTTTTTGACTCTGCCAAATATTATGTGAATTGATTTTTTAGAAATTTGACATAAATCTTCCTTAGTTTAAAACAAACTTTCAATCATGCATTTTTTTTACTTGGTATGAACTAAAACCTACACCAAATAAGGAAGACAAATGATTTTTTTTTCCTATTTCACCTACCATTTTTTTGAGTTATCTTCCAAAGCACCTCTACCATTTTATGAATATTGTAAATATTTAAATCAACTAATAATTATGTAGCAGTTATATGTCTATATTGCTTGTAAAGTAATGAAAATGTATATATAT
>MU226170.1:314432-362020 GCA_018584345.1 Thuja plicata
CTAAAAATTGGAATTCCCATTCCACTTTTTTGTGAAATTCCAATTCCACCTATTTAGGTGGAAGATGATATTCCCATTTTGGGGGCAAAATTGGAATTTCAAAATTCCAATTCCAATTTTTTAGATGAACACAAACATAGAATTAAAATTTCCTGAAATTAGATAATGCCAATTCCAGTCTAATTTCAAGAAACAAACGAGCCTTATATGAAAATGTACTTACGTGTAAGATTGAAAAGCCTCATCAGTTAGTTTAACATGGTTTCTTTATACATAAGAAAGTTGGTTACTTTATACAAAACTTGCAATCAGGAGAGATAAATAAGGAGATTATTTATCCAAGGAAATATTATTGGTGGAGGATACATCAAATTGGAGAGGGAAGAAAATAATTTCATATCTTGATTCCATTATGAGTAAAAATAGAATATGTAATTTGGATCAGTAAAGGGAATCCATGTAGACATTTTATTTACAAAGAAGAAGATTATTTCATGAGATAAAAGGTATTATCAAATTATTAATTTCATTCCAATAAGATATATTAGGGAAACAAGATAATATTATATGACACATGCGGAAGGAATATTTATCTCCACCATATTGAAGAGATGGAAAATGAACTTTTAAATAAAGACAAGATAAAGTTGGGAATATTTATTAGTTGAAGACCAATGGATCATTAATAAAACGATTAATTGTTTTTTTAAGTCTTAGTTAAAAGGTTAGACCAATGGATCATTAATAAAATGATTAAGTTTTTTTTATGCGTTAGTTAAAAGGTTATGTTAAATTTTGTTATCAAGCATTGTAATGGTTTGAAAAAACTTCTTGATTATTAAAAAAGGAGAAATCAAAATCAAGAGACAAAAAATCATTAGGTTATAGAATATATAGAATAGAAGAAGTAGTACAAATACTCTGAATATCATGTACTAAGTATTTCAAAGTTATTATAAAGACTCAATTCATTTTCTGCAATTGTGGCGTGGATTTTTTTTTTTCAAGTTAGTTCTTTATAATTATTAATTCAAGGAATTATTAGTCATTTTAAATTCTTGTGCAAATGGGTTATTTTTCTCTTACAGTGATTCAAATATCAAGAAACATTTGAGAAGTTAAACTCAATTAAACTCAATTAGACCAATTAGTGTGTTATGTATTTAATCATCTTGCATTAAATGGTTGACAAATTTACCTAAGGGGTAAATTTAAAAATTATCTCGCAAAAATTATCCCCCAGCCCCTTTTTTGTGGATATGTAACTTTAATATTTTTTAATAGAAAAGGCACTATTCATCAAAAATTAGGATTTGAAAGGAGGTGACTCTATTGTCCAATGAGGATAAGGGACTAGTGTTATACATAAAGATACAGATTTCGAATAATACTAATTATCACTTTCAGTAGGAGTAGATAGAACAACATAACAGTAGAAGGAATAGAAATACATATAGAACTAAATCAGATAATTGTACAAGCAAAGCATCAATAGAGAAGAAAGTAACAAAAAGAAGATAGAGTAGATAAGATAGATAAGGAAAATATGAACAATCAAGTAATCAGCAGACAAGTCATTCTATTTCAAATATATGCCACTTTGAAGTAGAGATCAGAAATAGAAGAAAAATTCTATCTACTATAAAAAGCTTCAACTTGGAGATATAGTTGGAGAACAGGTCTACCCGCCTAGGTTTTGCAGAGTCTGAAGAGCAAAGGAATTCAACCATAATTCAGTTGATCTAGTTCATTGGCAAAGTCACTTGGAGAGTTTGAGCACAAAGTTTGGCATACTTTGAGAACTTTCCAATCTGTTGATTTGGAAGCCAATAGAGTCTCCTCAATGAATATTCCTGTTCGACCAGAGGTATCACCATTAGATGGACTTCTTCGTGGTTCTCTTTGATGAAGCACACTATATGTTTTCCGTAATTATGTTTTAGCAAAACTCTATGTTGTTAACAATACTTATTTCTGAGTCTCTCTAACAAAAATTCATGACTCGGGAAGCCATCTAGGTGTCTTTCTAATGGAGGTGATGTAACAGTGATGTGTTTTTTCTACATCGAGGGTGAGTTACAATGGTTTTTTCTACAACAAGTTAACAACACATCGGGGGGACATATACTAGGTCTCCCCAATTAACATCCTGGTTCGATGAGACAGGCTATCGTCAGTGGACTTCTTTGTGGGTCTCTTCAATGAAGCACATTGAGGATGGCAGAAAATACTGTGTGTTTCTCATAGTTGTGTTTTGAGGAGGCTTCTTTCTAAGTCTCTCCGACAAAAAATCATGATTCAGGAAGACATCTTGGTGTCTCTCCGGTGGAGGTGATGTGAAAAATTTGTGTGTTTTCTACATTGGGTGACTTGAAGCCATCGACGTAAGTTATGCTTGGCTCTCTCCAATATAACAGTTGAGAGCTTTTAGGGAAAGATCTTTCTTATTTGCCTGAGGGGATTTCAATAGGAAGCGGGATCCACTTTATCACTTAATAAGACACACATATTTTGAGGGGAGAGTTCTTCGGATCTCTCTGACATATTTGTTTCCATAGGCTCTCATCAAGTTGATATTTTTATGTCTATCCGATATGAAAATATAGTGTATTTTCGACACACCCACAAGATTTTTTACCACTGACTATGAAGGAGCAGCCAAGGACTAAAAGTTCAAGGCCAATCTAATTTACAATATGTATAATGTTTTTCGCCTGCTGCTACAAATATTCCTTTCAGTTGGGTAGAATTTCATAAACATGTAACAGTGAGTACAACCAAGTGTAGATGCAATATTATTGATTTTGACAGATTTATAGAAAAATAATTTTAAAAAATACATTTTTCCTTGTCATTGATTACAACACACCTTTGTATAATTGCATTATGTGTTATCCCCTCCCCAACGATTGCAAACATTCTATGATTTTGATCCCGATCAGTGAAAATTCACTGTAGTTTCTACTCTACAAATACAATATCAAATACAACAGAAAGGGAATGAGTACAACCAAGAATACCAAAAAAACATTGATTTTGACAAATACACAACAAAATAATTAATAAAAATGTCTTTTTTTTTTTTCATTTTTTAGAACACACCTTATTTTTGTTTATGTTGTGTTGTCTCCCCCCAAAGCTTGTAAATGTGTTGTGTTTTCACTCCTATTGTTCACCAAAAATATATTATATTTTCTACACACACTATTATGCCGTATTCTCTCATTCTTCCCGCGTTATATAGTCAAATTTTGGTGGCCTTGTTTAAAATATCATCTGTTATTGTCGCTTGCTTTTATTTCATGAGTTGAATTATAAGTTTGAATTTGTTTTGATATACATCTGGAGGAATTTGGGACTGTAGGATAATTTGGGAGCTAACTGATTCTAACTGATTCAGCCCCCCACCCCGCCCCCTCAGTTATTCTAACAATTGGCATCAGAGCATACAGTGCTTAGAAGAAATTTTTGAAGGACTTAAGCTAAAGATCACAAGATGTATAAGAGAGACGCACTGAAGCTGAATAAGGATAACTTCCTGACATGGAAAAGAAGAATGAGATTATACCTATCAGGGATTGGAGACAATATTGCAGATTATCTGGATAATAAATTCATTCTACCTTATGGACCTTTGACTATAAATCAGATGAAAGAGAAGCATGAACATAACCTTATCATGGTGGAGATTCTTTCTTCGCTTACTGATGCAGAATTTGAAGATATCAAGACATGTACAACTGCAAAGAAGATGTGGGATCGGCTTACACTAGTTTATGGAGGAGATGTAAATGTATTGAGAGCCAAAGCTGAAAGTCTTCGAGGAAATTTTGATGATATAAGAATGAAGGAAGGAGAGAACATAACACAGTATAGTACCTATCTTAAGGAAGTTGTGAATGTTATTCGAGGATCTGGTGGAACCGTTGATGAGTAAGATTCATAGAACTCTATTGCCTATTTATTCTATAAGAGTCTCTGCAATACATGAAATTAGAGCAGCACCTGGAAATAACATTACTATTGATAGTCTTATTGGAAGATTGATTTATTTTGAGCTGAATAACTTTGATAACAGTATTGTACCATCTATGGAATTCGCATTATGTCTACTTTGAAAATTGGTAATTCTAGTAGCAAACACATAATCAGAAATAACAGTGACAGTGATAGTGATAACAAGGAACCTGATGAGCTTGAAGCTTTAATGGTTAGAAGATTGCACAGAGGTAAAGGAAGATATAAAGGTAAACTACCTTTGATATGTTTTAACTATAAAAAGATTGGCCATTTTGTTGCAAGATGCCCTAACAGAAAGAACGATGAAAGAAATGATAGATCTAATAATAGAAAGGATGACTGAGACTACATAAGCAACCGACAGTATGACAGAAGAGATAACCAAGATTACAAAGACAAAGGCAAGAAAGCTTGTTACATTGTTAAAGATAAAGATAATTACATTGGTTCTGACAGTGATGAAGATATTGAGACAGTGTTTGTAGCTTTGAAAGATGATTCAAGTGAAGATGAAAGGTATGTAGAAACAACACTTATCTCTAAAGTTAGTAAACATGATATTTGGGTTATTGATAGTGGTTGTACACATCACATGACTGGAGATAAAGGAAAATTTTAATTTCTTGAACATTATGATTGTGGATCTGTAAGAATGGGAAATGATACACCTTGTCAAGTGAAAGGGAAAGGTACTATTATGTTGAAGAATCAAATCAAATGTGAAAATGTATATTGGGTAAAAGGAATAAATTATAATCTATTGAGTGTTTCACAGTTGAATAACACAGGGCACCGAGTTGCATTTGAAAATAAAAAAGCTAGAATCTATGATGGAACAAGAAAGTTGATTGGCACTGGTGAACAATCTAAAGGTACCTTAATCTACCTTGACACTACTAAAACTACTTTCTTATTGGAAAGTAATGAAGATATATGGTTATGGCATAAAATAATTTGTCATGTAAATTTTGACAAAATGGTTAAGATTAGTAAGAAAAGAAAAGTTAGAGGCTTACCGGGCTTATCTAAACTAAACCATGTAATGTGCAAAAATTGTCAAATGGGAAAGATGTTAAAATCTAGTTTTAAGAACAAGAATTTTTCATCTAATGATATTTTGGAGTTAATTCATACAGACCTATGTGGACCAATGATAACATAGAGCTATTATGGTGACAAATACTTTATTTTATTTGTTGATGACTACTCTAGCATGATGACTATCATGTTCCTAAAAAAAAAATCTGAAGCATTTAAGATGTTTAAATGGTATAAAGCTAAAGTGGAAAAAGAAACTGGAAGAGATCTAAAGTGTTTGAGATCCGATAAAGGAGATGAATTTATTTCTGATGAGTTTACTAACTTTTGTAATGAGTATGGAATCAAAAGACAGGTTTCTGCACCGAGGACACCACATCATAACGGAATTGCTGAAAGAAGGAATAGATCAATTATTGATTGTGCTAGGACACTAATGATTGAAAAGAATGTTACACAAACATACTAGAGAGAAGCAGTTAGAACAACTTTTAACACATTGAACCGAGTACAACTGAAGAAAGATTCAAACAAAACACCTTATGAGCTATGGTATGGTTATACATCTAATGCGAGCTATTTTAGAATATTTGGTAGTCGTTTCTATATTCTGAAAGATGATCAAAATGGTAAATTTGATTCAAAAAGTGATGAAGGAGTATTTCTTGGATATTCTACTAAGAGTAAAGCTTACAAATGTTTGACAAGACATCTAACAAAATCATTGAAAGTGCAAATGTAAAAGTTGATGAATTTGCTGAGAAAAATGATGAGGACAACATGAAAGGACCGAAAGATTATAGTAAATTTGTGTACATGGAAGAACCTGATACTATACGGACACAGATGCCTAACGTTACCATGCAACATGGTAATGTCACCGGGCAATAGGTAGCACAGACTGAGAATCGGGAAAATGTTGAAACTGAAGATCATGAACCAGAACATAATGAACCTACAAGAGAAGACAATGAAGAAGAAATAACTAAACCTAAAATTGCTAAATATGTGAGAATACATCATCCACAAAATCAGATTATTGGAGATAAAAGAGAAGGCATGATGACAAGAAGTAAGTTGAGAGATAATACTTGTTTAATTTGTGCATTTGAGCCTAAGAATGTTAGAGACACATTAAAAAATGAAGAATGGATTAATTCTATGAATGAGGAAATTGAGCAGATACAAAAAAATAAGACATGGACATTAGTATCAAGACCGAATGATAAAAATGTCATTGGCACCAAATGGACATTCAGAAACAAATTGAATGAGAATGGGGATGTAACCATAAATAAAGCTAGATTAATTTGCAAAGGGTATGCACAAGAAGAAGGAATTGACTATGGAGAAACTTTTGCACCCATTTCTAGACTTGAAGGAGTAAGAATACTACTTGCATACACCGCATATAAAGGATTCAAGGTATATCAGATGGATGTTAAGTCTACATTTTTTAATGGAATACTGGAAGAAGAGGTATACATTGAACAACCTGAAGGATTTATTGATCCTGATCAGACAAACATGGTATGTAAGTTATGCAAAGCTTTATATGGACTGAAACAAGCACCGAGAGCATGGTATTAAAGATTACATTATTATCTTATAAGTATTGGATTTATTAGAACAAGTGATAACATAAATTTGTATTTAAAAGGAGGAAATGATGATAAGACACCTATTGATGAAATATTTGTTGATGATATTATATTTGGAGGTAATGATAACCTATGGACTTCATTTGCTGATGAAATGAGGAAAGAATTTGAAATTTCAATGTTTGGTGAGATCAAATTTTTTCTTGGAATGCAAATTTTACAACAGACTGCAGGTATCTACATTACTAAAGAAAAATACATCAAGTACTGAAGACATTTAGAATGTAAGAATCAAAACCAGTCATAACACCTATGGTGATAGGATGCAAACTGACAAAAGAAGACAAAACACCTGAGGTAAATTAGACTTTGTATTGATCTATGATTGGTAAATTGATGTATGTTGTACACACAAGACCTGACATAGCACACATAGTTGGAATAGTTGCAAGATTTTATGCTAATCCCAGAGAATCACATATGACTGATGTGAAAAGAATTTTTAGATATTTGAAGAATACTAAGGACTATGGACTATGGTACAAAAGAGAAGGAAAGTTCAAACAGAAATTTTATACTGATGTTGATTGGGCTGGGAACATAGATGATAGAAAGAGCACTACTGGTAGAGAATTCTTTATTGGAGAAAGATTAGTTACTAGGATAAGAAAGAAGCAAGGATGCATATCTCAGTCAAATGTAGAAGCAGAGTATGTTTTTGTTGCTTCAAATTGTTTGAACATAGCATGGATAAAACAATTGTTGAAAGGAATGAATGAAGAGATCACTGACCCAATAATAATTTACTGTGATAATACAAGTGCTATAAATATTTCAAAGAATCCTGTGATGCATGCAAAGACAAAGAACATAAATATAAAATATCACTACTTGAGGGAACAAGTACAAGACAAACAAGTAATACTAAAATATGTACAATCAAAAGAACAACTTGCAGACATATTCACAAAACCCTTACCGAAGGATACATTTAAGTACTTGAGAGGTAGACTAGGGGTTCGTCCCTTGTCTATTGGTAACTGAATTGAGTAGGAGATTGCATCAACCTACATGAAATAATAACATCAATCACATTGATACAAAGCTGAACTGGACTAACATAGATATATCAGTACACTGAAAGGTACCTACTGCACCGAAAACCAGAGATATTTTATTTGGCTACTCAAGAGCTGTATATTTCTTTTTGGCATTGTTGTCAAAGGGAGAGAGTTGATCGATGAAATATAAAGAGAGAGAGATTACCAATGAACTATCTATCCACTAAAGGGATAAAAGAGAAAGGGAGAGACATATCTAATCTACAAAGGGATTCAAGAACAGAAACGTCAAAACTGCAGGGAGAGTCTGCATGGTGAGTTTTTATGCTGACATATGTTTTATATATTAAAGCTAGGGAGAGCTACATAATTGTTGTAGTTGTAGAACAAAATCTTGGTATTTGTTGTATGGAATATTTTTTATATTACATATTTCATATTGTGTTGCCATCAATTCCAAAGGGAGAGATTGATGAACTACAACTGATTGTATGTTTGAAGCCATTTGTTGATATTCAACCGAGTTGCAGATGTGATGATAAACATTATCAGTTAATGTATTATCATTGATGTCAACTTATTTGAGAATTATTATGGTGGAAAACATTTGTTAAGGATTGAAGATCTGGAACAAACAATGTTTATGTGGTCAGAAAATGAAAAGTTTTGTATACACCGAGAGACAGTGTACACTGAGTAAAACACAGTTTATACTGAGCACAGTAATAACCAAGCTAGGGATCACCGACACAACAAGGTATTAACCGATTAATTTAATCAAACCGAGGCCAACTAGAATGTTGAACCGACAATTGATGATTTCGAGGTAAAAGATAAAGTTTGTTATTTTTATCAAAAGGTTATGAAAATTCAAGGAAGATCAGATGACAAAGATTGAAACATATTTTTAACACAATTGACAAGCATGGTTTAAGCGGAAAAACCAATGATAGAGATTAAGTGGAAAAATCTAAAGGATGGAAACTAAATGAGTTATGATGTATATATAAGAGACAAGAGATTTATTATGAATCATGATGATAGCTATGATGCGCACACATGTGAAGTTTATGCATGACTGATCAAATTGGTTAAAGACAGAACCAAGCATTTTCTGCAGACATCACCACTCAAATAGAGGAAAGAGCATTACTGAGAAGAACAAGTATGAAGTATGAGAAGAACTGAACTGAACAAATTGATCAGAGGTATTATGTACCTAGCATAGATCTAAAAGCCTGCAAAATAGAGTTGTATTTGAATCAGATCATTACTGTATCTGTTTAACCATTGTTACAGATAAATCTCTTAACCGAGTAGGACAGTGAAAGTCTTTATTATGACATTCTAATGAATGTTGAGTATTTTCTTGTTGACCCCATAGTGAATGCATGGTCAAGAGATAACTGTTAGTTTTAAATCCTCTAACCAGGTCACATTTAACAGTGTGCATTATAACCTTTAACAAGGTTGTCTCTTTACCGAGCTAACTTCAGAAGAATGAAAATATTTTGGGTTACTGGTCCCTGGTGGTTTTTCTCTTAGTAAGGTTTCCAGGTTAAAAAACTATGTGTCAATGTGCATGAATGTTGTGGATTGTTATTTTACTTTACACCTTACTTTATTGACCTAAATCGGTAATCACTGTATTAATTTACTGATACTCGGTAATTAGCAAGAACTTATAAAATTTATTTCACCGTGTTGAATTATAAGTTTGAATTTGTTTTGATATACATTTGGAGGAATTTGGGACTGTAGGATAATTTGGGAGCTAACTGATTCTAATTGATTCACCCTCCTCTCAATTATTCTAATAAAAGGTTCAAATTATTTTGAGAAAGAGATGGATTTGATGAAGATGAAGGATGGTGAAGAAATGCCAATCCAATTTTGGAGTTTGGATTTATCCCGGGATAGAGAAGATGTCAGTTTTGATTTATTTTGATAAATATTTTGCTTCAAGGCTTAGAGCCATATTGTTTCTTGAGAATCCCATGATCCCAAAAGCTTTGTTGTCTTTTATAAGACCAAAATAGTATGCTAAGCATATCACAATAGTACATAATTGGGGGGATATCATCATGTATCACTTTTCAATAGTTTTTAGGGTGTATGGTTTCATGGGTACTCCATATTTACTTCCTTACCAAGTTCCTTTGAAGGTTGGTATTGCTGAGATTATCAGACAGATTGGTGGTCTACAAGAGATTGCACTGACAGGGAAGAGCATGGGTTCTATCTTTCCCACCATATTCACTATTGTTCACCAATTTGTTATTACCAAGGGTGGATGGGTACACATGGATAAGGTTTTGAAGCCTTATAAACTAGAAACATCAGTGGCAAGGTGCGTTGACCCTGAGGGTTTCTTGAATGATATGTTTAAGAAGAGAACTAGGTGTGTGGCAATGGACCACCAATTCCACTTTACTGAAGATATTATCAGAAATGAGTTCAAACTACAAGAATAGGAAGTTAAGAAGGAGAAGTGGCTAGTGTACAAGAAGACCCTTGACTTTGTGCAACATTTTGACAGAGATTCTGATCCATTGAGGGACTTCAAGCCCTTTGAAAGGAAATTTGATGCTCTGATGAAGCATTTTGAAGGCATTATGCAAACTTTAAATCAGAAAAAGGATGATGTCATTGAGTCAGAGTCGAACAAGGCTAAAATTGTTTTGAGAAAGTGAGCATTTGCTACACTTGTTCCACCAAGTGAATATTTTTTCACCAAAGAGAAGGATACAGTGTGGTGATGCCCAGGGAAGATACATTCAAGAAGGGACATAGAATACAAGATATTCCTTCTTCGTGAAAAAGGATTGAGGAGAAAACACATGTTGAGGAACCTTCCACTTCAAAGGGGAAGAGGCCGATTGGTATTGATCTTGAGCCCTAGCCTTCTCCAAAGAGGCAGAGAGTGGAAGAAGATGTACAATAAAGTGGAGGTGTGTATTCATCATTTCAATCCCTATTGCATATTGATGAACATGGAGTAGCAGAGAAATTGCTACAAATGGGAAGCATGGGGCAAATTTGTGTTACTTGTCAAGAAATTCAAGAGGGAATACCAGAAGCACCCAAAAGGGTTGAGATGGAACTGACTATAGCAAAGTTTGTTGGTAAAGAATTGGACCCTATCACCACGCAAGCCAGTGATAAATTCTTGGCAGATGATAGCTTTGTAAAAGCTAGGGCATTTATACAGTTCCTTTGGAGGATTCATATTAATCAGTTGAAAGAGACATGTCAGAAAAGGCAGGAGGAACACTTTTTTGTATGCCACCCATTTCTCCTTTTTCAATTCTTGGTCACATAGAACAAATTCATTTCAAATGATATCCTCTGGGTAATGGAATTGATGTTCTCTCTTTTTTTTTCCTACTCTATTGCAGAAGACACTAAAAAAGCCCTCTGGATCAGCCAACCTTTGTACTATGACACCCATATGGTATGGCTCAAGAATCTTACCCAAGTGATTCCAACCACCTTTAGCAATAAGGGAATAATGTACCACTATGAAATCTGGGAAAATGGCTCCTTTTCCTCTTCCATCCAATTTTTCTTCTTGGATACAACCCGTTTTCCATAAGAAGTCAGTTACCCCTACACTGATGGGAACCTAATATGGTAATACATGAGGAGCTCCATTGAAACCATACAATCTCATTACTGTGGTTGCAGAGTAAGGGTATATGTCACCCCAATTATGCATAATCTTCAAATTAGGATCCATTTCCAAAGGTCTAATTATTTCATGTAGCATTTTTGGAATCCGGGGTGGATTCACATGTAACTTTGTTCTTAACATAAATGCAAAACAATTATCAAATCTTACAAAACTGGCCTCTTTTCTATCCCAAGACAAATCTGTACTCCGTAATTGCACTGGAAATTGAACTCCATCCTTTTCTCTATTCAAAGAAATAGTCTTTAAACAAGGTACCATGCTTTGCTAAGAACATATGCATTAACATGGAATACCAGAAGAAAGGAGCATCCAATTTGTTGTTTTGAATTCCCACCAAACCTTCATGTATCTTTTTTGCAATGTAGGGATAAAAATCATAGATTACATGGAAATGGGGCTTCCTAATATGAATGGACATATATAGAAATTCATTTGGAATGACCTCTGAAGGATGCAAACCCATAACCTGCCATAAAGTGTAAAAAAATGCAAGGAACACATGACTTTTCACATTTACAGCCTTTTTAGTTTCTGACATGTGGAAAGAATGACTGTATGACAGTCAAAGTACTATGGGAGAATTGACTAGAGTTATCAATATTTTTTGGCTCTGCTATTTCATTGATTGACCATTTGTTGTATTAAGGCAGGTTGCCAGAAATGAGATAGCGAGGCCTGGTGCGAAAAATGTATAAGCATGTCTAGGGAATCCTTTCAAAAATCAATTTGATAAGATATGCATGAGAAATAAACTGTATTCACCAGATTTGAATTTTCAGAGCCTTGTAGTGTTATGAGTAAGAACTGTGATGGATTTTGACATATCACTGAGTGTTTACTGCTTTATGCATCTAGTTGAAAATGGTTGAACAGGTGGAATTTATGACTTGTCAGAATGTGTCGTGTGACAGGGATCAAAGTGTCTAGTCAAAAGAGTGTTGATTGTAATCACTTTTATTTTGTCGTATCCTTTGTGATTGATCAGTTTTGGTACAAAGAAGGTTGCCAGAAATGGATTTAGCCACAAGATTGCCATAAATGGATAAGCAAGGCTAGTAAATCTTGTTAGAATGACTGATATGAAAAAATTGGCACAAAAACAAGTAATATCCAGCAGTTTTAATTTTGATAGAGTATTAGAAAGTCCAGTAAAGATAATAATGATGTAGGTTCCTAATTACTTGTTCCTTTACACTTGCAGTTGCGAGCAGTACAAAGTGATTGATTGAACACATTGTACACAAATGGACAAAGATGTAGGAATTATAAATATGACCATTCCAGGGCATGATTACTCAAGCATAACTCAAAATGGATATGGCTAATGAAAAGTAGTATCTATGGATATGAATGCAGAAAGAGTGCTGGGACTAATTTGTAGGGAGAGCTTTGTTTATAAAGATGTATTGAAAAGGGAGTGGGTTTCTAAAGAGGTATTGAAAGAAGGATTGACTTGAAAACTCATAGGCCATTCAAGATTTTTCTTCTTTTTACTCTTTGACTCCACTACCCCAATGAATAGGCCTGAGCAGTAAATGAAGAATTGTCAAATTCTTGTGCTTCTCTTCCAGAAATGTGTTTAGAGAATTCGGGAGTGCTTTGGAAAATTTGCATGAGAATCTTGCATCTTGGCTTTTCTTATATTACAACCCCATTTTTTGCGTTATTGGCTCGGCTCTAGTGTTTGTTTTCTCCCAATAGTAGCATTCTTGTTGCGAACTGACTCAGTTGATGTGTTCTTGAATGGGTCAAGAGAAACATAACCCACATAGAAATATGGTTTTCCCTATTAAGAATATTACTCTTTCTGATAGTGCAGGTAAAATATGTGGAGGATCAGTTACGATGGATATTTAGAAATATCTTGTTCTTTCTGGTCTAGGTGTCAAATAGTTTTTCTTGTAATGATGAGTTTTTTTGTCTTGTTCAACCTGAAGCTTGTTGGCCCCCTTGTCTTATAAAAAGGGATTTCAAGGCCTTTGAAAGGGATTCTAAGTTTGGAAGAATTAGGAAACATGTCCTATCTTAGAAGAATAGCATTGTAATATTCCAGAAAGAAATTTTTGAAATGAATCAGTATGTCTTGGTGTAAGGGTTTTCATGGAATAGAGAGTGTGTTACACAATAAAATAGCAGAGGTTTATTTGATATAAAATATTGGTTCAGAGCTCTCCTTTTGTGCAAATTTTGTCAAATTTTAAATGAAATGGATCAATAGTTTATTTCATTTAGTGCATTGTTGTGATGTATGTAACTTTTATTTCATGCTACAATCCAAGTGATTTTATAAATGTTGAATTAATCATGCATATTTGATAGAGTTTTACTGGGATTCTAATAAGTAGTTTGGGTTGATGTTATTGTTAAGAGATGTTGCAAAAAATTACTCTTAGATCTATGCTATGAGTAAAATCATTTTGTATAGTGTTGCTAATTACTCTAGCACCCCAATGGATTAGGTATTGATCTGGGCTTTTGTGAACCCTGCAAATGTGTTGTTGTATAGCTTTTGTTGTTTCTTGCTGCAACAAAACAAAACAAATCATAACCCTTTCCTTTTCTATCAAAGTTGATAAGTTATTACATCACATGCTCCAAGAGGGTAAGGTTCAATAGATGATTAGCCATTATCTGATCTATCTTAGTTATGTTAGAGTTAGTATGAGTTCTCTGCTCACAAATCATGGTTATCATAGTTTTAATTTGTATTTAGAAGTATCAAAGAGTGTCCCCCCTAGGTTTAGCAGAACCTGACGAGTAGGAGGATGATTTGGATCCTTGTTAGTTGGTCCTTTTCACCTGATTACTCAGTAGTTGGAGTTTTCTACTCTTTAATATCTATTGTAGGGTGAAGGGGTTGTTGATCTATACTTCAAACATAAAAAGAAACCAACAAGTCCAAAAGGCTGAAGCATTTCATCGATTCAACTAGCGTTTCAAATAACTGAGGTGGTAAGTTAGAGGGAGATTTATCTTCTTTGAAAGCACTATTAAAATGTGTCTTGCATTGAATAATATATCATGTCGACTAATCCCAGCCTTGAACAAAATAATCGATAACTTGTTTGCAAAAAATAGTGACCTATTGTACAAAAGACATAGTGTTATCAATAGAGTGCCGTCAAAAACATGTGACATTTTTGAAGGGATGCGGATAAGCTCTGACCAAACTTTAGAAATCCAAAAACATCCTAGGTTTCCTATAGTGCCAGATCCCGGTTACCTTTGTCTCAAAGGATTTAATCAATGATCATCGTCTCGTACTACCCACCTTACTTTCACCGTGCGTGACTAAAATAGAGATGTGCAAATAACTAAGTGCACAGGCGCCCCACCAAAAGCATCTTGTGCTTCATGGGATTTCTATCCAAGCAAGCCTTTTTTTGTAGGATTCAAGCTAAGATTCTTGTCGGTGCGGTTTTTTGGCACTTTCTCTTGCAGAATCTGATATAGTAGCAACACTTAACTCTATGCGACCTAATTTTTGATTCTATATGGTAAAATTTTAACTAACGAGGATTAAATCCTCCTACATTTTGAGCTCCACAAACTCAGGTAGGTATACCTAATTTGATTCATTGTTCCTCTGCAAACCACACAGTGGATATGTGCCTTACACAAGGATATTCAATATGCAAATATGAAAACTATAAAATAAAGTTTGATTATTTTTTAAGGTTGTAATGCAACCCTAACCCTGACTAGTGTTGAATCCTAGGGTACAAAGTCTATATGAATTCTCTTCCATCATACTAGATCAGTGAAAACCAATTGAAACCCAAGAAAGATCAAGATGCCTTACAAATTAATTTCTACAACTTAATCCCCAATTTATCAAATTCACATGCAATCTTTAAACCCCTTGAAATTTGTTCTTAGGAATTACATTCCCCTTATATATAACCTTAAAATAGATTTCATAATTTGCCTTAGAAATTCATGAACTTGAAATGACTTACATATCAAAATCATAAGAATTAAAAGCATACACATGAAGACAATGAAACATCAAGAAGGGACTCCAATTATATTTTCATTAATCAATATTGCTTCCATACATTTAGTATTTTCTCAGTCTACTAAAACTCAATAGCACAAGTCTAGACCAGAACTTGCAATTCAGTGTTGATAGATCATTGATTGATCGATCCTTTATGCAATACCTCCTCTTACTATTTATACCTCTACCAATATTGGAATCTTGTTGTGAACTAGGATGCAACAAGTTACAGATTTCTAGGTAAAGACAAAAATTGACTCATCATAAAAGATAAAAATTGACTCATCATAAAAGACAACAATACAAAAAAACCTATCACCAAGTTGTTGCAAGATTTAAAAGGAAACTTCTCATTTGACCGCATGTCCTTTGTAGAAAATTCAAATTTTTTCTACCTTTTCCAAGTGGAACCTTTGTCTTCATCCTTTCATGCACAAAATATTTTTGCAACTATTAACTATCTCAGGAAGTTGGAGAACTGCCACCTATTGAAGGAACCATGCGGTGTTCCTATTTCTTTGATTTATCTAGGGTATATCTGTGCTTCCATGCTGAAAGAACCTCATCACTTGGCCAAGGGAAGTTAGAAATTTCAATCTTGTCATTGTTTAACTCATCTCATTCTGTTTTCATCCGCTGAACTTCCTTTCTCCAAAACCCAAAATGAGACTTTGCATTTTCAATTGTCTCCACGGTTCGCACAAATAAAATGGTACTTTCAAGGTTTATGATACTATTAAGTCTCACTGACAGTTCATCATCCATCTCTCCCAACCACTTTTCCTTATCCTTCAATTTACTTTTCTTGAAAATGCTAGGAAATATTTCAAAACAAATTGTGGAGTATTCCCTCCTTAGTACTTTTTCTCTTCTTTGGATGCTGACTCTTCTTATTTCAAAATCTAACAAGCTTTTAACAAAATTGTAGGTAGACTTTATTGTGGTATGAACATTATCCTCATTTTTAGTCAAAGAATAAAAATATTTTAAATATGAATTCCTCCCTATCCATTTGTCCAAAATTGGCTCCAAAGTAGCCTTATCCTCATCAAAAGAATTTAGAATTCCTTTTATTCTCTCCCCACTCAAATAAGGAATATTTGGCTCTATACCCTCAAAAAAATACAAAATTGTGTTCCTCACCCTCTCTTCATATCTGTGATCCACTATAGAATTTGTATTTTTGAACTTTTCAATTTCTTCTAATTTCTTTCTGTCATCTTTTAGTTTTTCTTTTTCCAAGCTAAGCTTTGCTTCTGAGTTAGAACTAGAGGGCATAGGGGAAGGGGAGAGCTCTATAATAGGACTAGAGGATGAAGGTTGGGTAGGATAATTGGAAATTTTCCTCTGAGGAGATTCTACAATTGATTGTTGTCCTCTCAACTGTGCAATTAACCTATCTTTTTCAATAACCACTTTCTTCTGATCATTATAAGCTCTGAGAAAAGTTTCCAGTTGAGCCCTGAGATATTTATTTTCTTTGGCCTCCTTTTCTGCCTCTTTCAGGTTGAACTTATCAGTCTCTAAGACTACACTAGATTCTTCCACACCTGAAGTCTCTCCAACTCTCTTTATCATCATGCTACCAGAATAGTCAGCCTTAACAGGTTCATTCATTTTTTAGTTTTCCTCTCTTAAAAACCACATGACTAGGTGATGCACTGGATGACATGTTGGACTGATTAACAAGGTAAGATTCACAAATTTGGTTACTCAATGAACTATCCTTCCAAGGCACAATGGCTCCAAAAGACCCAATTCAACCAAGGTTACCCTAGATGTAAACCAATGATAGATTTGATGTATTTGGGGTGTATAAGGACATATCAAAGTATTTTTATGGTTTCTATAGTTATCCCTTACTCACAATGGAAAAATGTCTTCAAACTGGCCTAGAGACCTAATTGACAGTCTTGTAGCCCAACAGTGACCTTTTTGGCATTTAAACTCTTCACTTTCCCAAAACAATAAAATAACCAAATGCATATTCAAACACCCTTTAGGCCATATGACAACATATCAAAAACTTAGGTACTGGTACTATGGACCAAATTGCAGTACCCTGACTGTACCCCTGCAAATGCACTCAAAACTTGATGATTTAACAAAGAAACCATATCATAATCATGTCTCCAAGGTCCCAACTCTTGGTAAGTGACCTAAAATGACTCAAAACCTCTAAACCTAAGAGGAATTAGACCCAAACCACAAGGAACCCCAAAATCCCCAAATTGGTTACTTCAAACCCTTAAATCTAGGGCTTCACCAATCTCGACCATCCACACTCTTCCTAGACAAATTGGTGGTTTATTCACCATCCATACCACCCCACAAGACTATTCCAATCATAAAAAGGCTATGCTATTAAGCCCGATCTCCCACTGCTATACCTTAGCCATCAATTTTACTTGAAACCCTTCTCCAATCAACCTGTGATCACTTCATTCCTTAAAATCTCTGCAAGAATAAGTATTAGAACTTAAAATACATGGTTATTATCCTCCTTCCATTTATTCTATGCCTTTTAGTCCATGGAAAGGATCGAGGTTTGCAAACTAACTACAAAATGGATAAAACTTAACAAAATCAGACTTTTAACTCGCTGGAAATGACACTACAGCCATGTGAAATGACTTTCAATGCATTGGACAAAGAGATAAATGATTTTAGATTGCTTACTATTCCAACATCAACTCAAAAAATAAAGCAAGAAGTTTTTAAACCTTCCAAAAATGCATAGAACATCAAAATTGCAGATTAAAGTTGTATTTTATTGATATCCATGTTACAGTCCGTACACTTCAACCATCATATCTGAACAATAGAGTCCCAATTAAAAATAGGAAACCAAAAATTAACTTCCCCAACCTCTTTTAATTATTTTGAGGGATTATTTAAGTGTTTAGACAATAGAAACTCCATTTCCCTCCTAAATGGCTACTAGCCGTTACATTTCAAATATTTGAATTTTTAAACTTTAAAAATGCTTTTAAACCTTTGTAATTTGGAAATTAAGAACTCCAAAGGATTTCAAACACCTAGGACACTTATTTAAAGCCAAACTAAACCCCTATAATATCCTAAACTCATTGGGACACTAATGGTCCAAGTTACATTCATTTAATCCTTTCAAGGATATAACTTATTCTTCATATGCAAATGACATTTCATGGCATCAAAACATTGTAGGAGCCAATACACTATAGTTGATATGATTTTCATCTTTTAGGATCCTTTTGGACCTATGATTTCCATTAGGTGCCTTCCATTCCTTCATAGTCTTCATGGTTTGGTTCATGGTCTTTATGTTGAACCTTGGTGGTCCTGCACCACCAAGGCAGCACGGTCTTCACTGAAAACCACCCCTTTGCTGGCTTGTTCAACTGCTTCCTTTGTGTCATGTGCAGGATTTTTTTTCTTCCTCACAACATCAAATATAATTGCATCAACAATGTCCCATTCTAGAAGAATGAGGACACCTGCACTTCTGACCATTTTCCTTCCCTCCTCAGGGGTGATTAATTCAAATTTCTCCAACATTTCTTGCTTTAACTCAACCTCAATAGAATTCATGTCCTTATATGGCTGATCATCTTGCCTTTTCTAACATGCTTCTTTGAATTGGTTAATATGGACTCTCCAAAGGAATTGTATGAACTCCCTAGCTTTTACAAAGCTGTCATCTGCCAAGAATTCATCTCTGACCTACTTGGTAATAGGTTCCAGCTCTTTAACAACAAACTCGAATACACTTGGGTCCTTTTCAACCCTTTTGGGTGCTTCAAGAATTCCCTCTTCAATTTCTTGATGAGTAACACATATTTGGCCCTTGCTTCCTAATTGTAGCATTTTCTCTATGACTCCCTATTCATAAATATGAAATGGGGACTGAGAGGGTGAATACACACCTCCACTCTGTTGTACATCTTCTTCTATCCTCTGCCTCTTTGGAGAATGTTGAGACTCAAGGTCAACATCACTAGGCCTCTTTCCCTTTGAAGTGGAAGGCTCCTCAACATGTGTTTTCTCTTCAATCCTTTTGGAGGAAGAAGGCATATCTTTTATTTTGTGATCCTTCTGGGATGTATCTCCCCTGGGCATCACCACACTATATCTTGATCTCTGTTGAATGCCATATTCAACCAGTGGAACAAGTCTAGCAAACGTTGGCTTGCTCAAAAAAATCTTAGCCTTGTCAGGATATGACTTCATAACAACATCCTTTTTGTGATTCAGAGTTTGTATGATGCCTTCAAAATTTTTCATTATAGCATCAATTTTCCTTTTAAATGGCTTGACATCTCTCAATAGATCATAATCTTTATCAAAATGATGTACAAAGTCAAGAGTCTTCCTGTATACTAGTCACTTTTCCTTCTTAACTTCCTACTCTTGTAATGTGAACTCATTTCTGATAATATCTTTAGGAAAGTGAAATCGGTGATCCATTGACACACACCTAGTTGTCTTCTTAAACATGTCACTCAGGAAACCTTTAGGGTCAGCACATCTTGCCACTAATGTTGCTAGTTTATAAGGCTTAAAATCTTATCCATGTGTACCCATCCACCCTTAGTAATAACAAATTGGTGAGAAATAGTGAAAGTAGGAAAGATAGTACCCATGTTGAATCAATATATAACTATTCAAGCCTAACTCTTAGATTGCCAATTCAGATTCATACAGGCAAAAGGCTAATTAACAAGGATATTATTCTTCTTCACTTCAGGCTCCATAGACCTAGGTGGGTGTCCCTATCTTCAGACTCATTTCTTAACAGTAAACCTTACAGTGGATTAAGGACATTCATCCCTCTTCTTTTTTTTTTTAGTCTCGAACCTAGGAAGGATAACCTATTGATTATCTCTTCAAGTAATCAACACAGTAGACTATATTTCTCAATACAATCAAATAAACATGTATGCCTTCAATACACAAGAAATTAAAGATTAATTTGATTTAAAGTTTATGATGAGAACAACTTGTCAGAACTTAGACCAATGCCTAATCCTGGGCAAAGAGTCAGATGAAATGTAAATCCTTAGAAAAACAACTAACAAGAACACAATTAAAACCCCAGACAGAATGCCTTACAAACTATCCCCTCATCCTCACATTCATGTATCAAATTTGTGTACTAGCCCTAACCCTCTGGAATTACTCACAAGATTAACTCTTCCCTTGAAAGAAACTTATAAGAAATCACATAGTTACCTTATAACTAGTATGTCTAAGATGATTTACAAACTAAACATACAAGAGCATGAAATAAGTACAAAAAGACATCATAGATATGAAACTGGAGATTCAACTATAATTTATTAATATCTTTCTAATTCAGTACATTTAGATCAAATTAAAGCTTGAAGAACTAGACAAATAGTAAGTCTCCCTTGTAATTGTAAATTCACCATCCTTAATAATACATTACAAACTGCTATATGTACCTGGCATTAGCCATCTTGGAATCCTCACAATTCAAGGATGCAACAAGCTTCAGATGGCTAAGCTAACCCTAAGGACATTAAAAGACAAAATTTTTAGTTAGTCCTTTTGATGGTGGAAAGACAAAATCAGTTAGCAACTAAGTTTGATCTTCAATCTTCAACATTTGGAACCTTTGTCAATTGATATTTTGAATAACTTCATGTAGTTGTAATGGGACCTAGTGACTGCCATTCTAGGATGAATTACACTAGTCTTTGAGATAGTTATCCTCCATGTGCTCAGAGATCAGGTGCCAGGTGTCTTTTTTAGTCTTCATCCATTATGTCTAGATCAACAGCTGGAACCTTCTTCTTTTTAGTCTTTGTGAGAGTGTCCCATGCTGTTACCTCCACCTCTGTAGGCCAAATAAAACTTTGAGTGCTCTGAATTTGTGTCTTTTGTGCCTCCCATCTGGCATCTGTTATCATCTTGACATCTGCTACAAAATTGTTAAAGTTTGTTTCAGCTTTGAAAGCTTCGTCCAAGATGTTGTTGAACCTTTGCATGTCCAAAGTGCCATCATCTCAGATAAATGCCTCCTTATTGGGAAATAAGGTATCAAACTCACATTTCCACACTTCAATGGTTTTTAGATGATCATCTTCTCCTTTTATTGAGGGAACAAACCTATTGTATCCTGGGCCAAACATATTTATTCTACCCTCTATCTGATTAACCTTTCCTTTGAAGAAGGACAAGGTAGCAGTGATTTGATCTATTTCCTCTCCCACTTGACACACAATCTCTTGGAGGTCTACCCTATGAGGTTGTAGAGATGCCAATCTTTCAAAAAGTTGGGTCCTGACTGACCATGTAGCATAATATGGATTCAATATTGACACATAATTGTTTGCCTCTAATTGTAAACCAGGTAGTTGTCTGTATGAATTATACACTAAATCGACTTTATCTTCCTGAATACTGATCCTATGCTAAAAAATCTGCATTAGAGCTCCCAAAAAAACTTTGTTGTGTTCTAAGATGGCTTGCTCTGTTCTTGGTAGATCCCTTGTTTCCTCAGTTTGAATCTTAGCATGTTGTACCTCTTTTGGCTCTGCAGGGGCAGCCTCTTGCATATCAAGTAGTTGTTGTTTAAGCTCTGCTATGAGCTTCTCTTGTGCTTTGATTTTAATCAGCCCCAGCTCTCTATCTTTAACAATATCACTAGTTTCACTAGTGAGCTTCTTCAATTTCTCAGAAATTTGAACTTCCTTAGCCTCATTCAGTTGAGAAATATGTTTGAGTACTTGGGAAATCTCCAAGTCTCCTATATTCTGGACTGACCAGATAATTTTGTTGCCTTCCATTTTCTCCTAAATATTGATTAGGGCTGGCTTTTGATCTTTTGGAGCTAAGCTCCACATTGCTAATGCCTGAGATTTTGGATTGTATCCAAATCCTTTGGTCATGTCCCCAACCTATGTTTCTGATGAAAATTTTACACCAGCTTTCTTTCTTATCTGATCAATAATAAAGGCAAAGGCCAAATCCCACCCTTCTACTAATAACATGCCACTGGCCTTTACCAGTTGTCTTGCCTCCTCAGGTGTTATTTTCTCTAATTCAGGATCATAATCCTACAATGTTTGTAGAACCTTTATGGTCACTGGATCACCACCTGCCAACTGCAATTGTGTACTGACTTGTTGCTGCTTATTTCAGATGAGGAAGTCCTTAAATTCCTTTGTTTTGATGAAATTGTCATATTTTAGGAATTGATACTAATATATCAATCTCTTATCTGTGCATGTCCTAAGAGGAAACTCTACTTCCTCTTCTTCATCTTTTTTCAATTTCTTTCCTACTCTTATTTGCTTTCTCAATTGATGATCATATGCTCTGTTTCCAGTAATGAGAGCACCAATCTTGTCTTTCTTCTTTTTTTTCTTTTGTGATGGCTCCCCTGTTTCAACCTTTTTTAGTTTTGGTGGGGGATCATTTGTAACCTCAATTTTAGGGACCTCTGTTAACTCAATTATATTCTCACCCTCAGTTGCTTGTTCTTCAACAAATTCTTGGTTAATTGGAGGGGAGCTAGGTAATAAGTATTCCTCCACTGTCTTCATCATACTCTGATGATGAGTGCCCCTTGTGGCCCTTTTCTGGCACTACTAGTGCATCTTCCAATTGGTTGCATAAGAGAGTGTGGGACTCTATCATGGCATCGAGCCTCTTTAGATATGGAAAGTCTGGGAAGAAACCCCCAAAAGTGATGCCCTTTCTATTTACCTATCTCTCTAGGTCCATCAATTCATTGAATTTTTCAGCTCTTTTATCCACCTCCTCATCCTCCAATATATTTCTTATGAGGTCTACCTCCATGCATTCCTCATGGTCCTTTGTGTATGGGATGGTAGGTGTTAACAACTTCTTTTCACTCATGATGAAGCCTTCTGTGTCAATATATCTGTATAGGGCGACATTCATCCTGTAATGGCTCATCCAGTTGTTTACTGGGTCCAATGCCCTTTTTCCAATTGTAAAATTATAAATCTTGAACTGCCTTGGGTTAAATGTACCCTTACTGTGAGGATCAAGGTGTTCTTTATCTGTCAAAATCAATTGCCTAATGAATTCCATTGTTGCGATCCTTGGTGGCACATGGAATAGAAAAACATGATGTGGGTGGGTGCAACCATATACCCTAATTAATCTAAAATTCTTCTCATAGTAGAAGTCACCCTAGTTGTGATCTCCTGGCCGTTTATTAAGATATTGGCATGGCCTTAGCAGTTGTATCACCTTGACTGGTAGCCTTATCTTTTTGACACCTAGGCACTTAAGAATTGGATATACTATCCAATTTTCAAAGGCACAAAACTCTTGTTCTCTTGAGGTGTAATTCCACACTCTCAGCCAAAATTGAATGGGGTTGGCCCAGTTTTGGTGAAACCTTTGAGGCCTTAAACACTGAAAATTCATGATAGGGAAGTTTTAGTACAAGATTAAATGCATTAGAATGGAATAATGCATAAATCTAGGATTATCCTTCTTGTTTTGTATATCAACAAACCCTTGGTGCATTTGATCTATGATATACTGGATTTAGTCATAGTTGGTACTAGTGTGAGGGCTCTGCATATCCATGACCATCATAAGGATGTTTGAGGTAATTCTCCTTGGTCCTTCATCCTTCCCTAACACTCTGCATAATGCATATGATGTATACTTCATGTAGAAATTCAGGTCCTTGTAGTAGTATGGGGCAGTCCCTAGAATGGGTGCTATATAGTTCTTCATTCTCCTTGGCACATGATGTTCCTGGATCAATTTGGAAGCAATACCAGATTCTCTCGTATACCGGTTCTCCTAACTCTTCAAATTGATCTTAGTGGCCATGGGATGGTATACATTGAAAGCTCTCATGAATGAGTTTCTATCTAGGGTAACTAGGGCTTTGCCATCATTCCTTTTGATTCTTTTGGTTAGGGTATCATACCTACTGGCCATTTCTAGGATGAAATCGACATCTACAAAGATATCTGGGACAATTAATTTGGCCAATCCATAGGTCCATGGGTTTGATATAGGCATAATTTCATCACTATTGTTATAAAAATAATTAAATAGGGAATAACCAGAGGATCCTAGGGTTTTAGGATCCCTAATGAAGCTCAAATCATCAATCAGTTACCTATCTATTTTGGCTTGATCCTGGAAACAGGGAGATGAATTCTTTAGAATAGTTGTGTTTTCCTTTCATATCATCGTCAACATCATCACTTCTCCCATGGGTAGATGCCACACTCACTGCCTGACTCATCTTGTTCTGTTCCAATTTATGTTACCGATATTGAAACAAATCTCCTCCAAACCCTCACCACAAGCTGTCAATTACTCTATAATTTGAACTTCTAAGCACTGAAAACATTTCCAATCACAATTCCTTCTAAATTCTAAACAAGGAAATCACTTCTTTCGAAACACACTGCTGGAGAGCTCTACCCTTCTCAGAAAATGCTGATCTCTTAAAAAACTCTTAGCTCTAAAAACTTTGAAGCTGGTAAAAATAAAAAGGCAACAGATACGCTTACTTATAACTGAGAAATCAATGTAGAGATCTCTTCAAAATTGGTAAACTTACAATTCAATCACTTCCTGCATTAGTTTACATACTGTGACATCAATTCTATTTCTAGTCGTGACATTTCAAACTGACATGCAATCAATTATCAACGAGTGCATTTTTCTTATTTAAACCTTATAAAATTTGAAAAGAGATCAAAATCAAATCTGATTGGCTATCATTAATCACAACTCAGCCACTTTTCTATCTAGCATAAATCTCTGATATCCTATTGGCTAGCAACTTTCCACCATGGCGCTGAGGAAAATTCTTCATTTTAACATTGGTTCTTATTCTGGCGACCTCACGAATGTGTAATCTCTGTGTCACTTGATGTTCACTCTAACTATGGTTTGTTACTTAGACTTAGCGACTATTGTTGGATCCATCTTCATATCAAAGGTTATCTCTTTATCTCTTGATGTTTTCACTTAACTCATGTTCTTATGGAGACACCGCGACTAAGCCTTTCACTAAATTTTCTTTAACCTTATCTTACATCCAAAGACTTGGCGACTGTTATATCTCTTTGTCGCCAAACCAATCCTTTAACTCATGGTTTATCTAGAGACCACGCGACAAATAACTTTTGTCTCTTTATCGTTGTATGATTTTACCTTTATGATTTCCATCTAGAGATAATGTGACTACCATTTATCTTCTTTTCTTCTGCATCTAATGGTTGTCACCAAGTCCCTTGATTTGAAAATAAAACCCTAATGTTTCACGAGACTTCGTGACTGATGAACATGTGTCACAATTTTCTTTTTGTCTGTTAATTGCCAAATGTATTCTTTACTTTGCATCTTCACTAGAGACTACGGGACTGAATGACACATGTCTCATCTTTCTCTTTGTCTCCTGATCGCGTTGACTTTTCAACTTCTTACCGTGACCACGCAACTACCATTGAATCTAACTGTCATCCTGTGGTTGTCACCAAGTCTCTTGATTATTAACTTAACTCATGATCTCTTTCGCGACTAGGTGACAACGCTAACATAGACACTGACACTTAACTCAGGTTTTATCAGGAGACTTATCGACTGTTAAAACTTAGTGTTTCTAGTAAATTTTAAACTACAAGGTTTGTCACAAGACAACTTGACCACCGTTAGATTTAATCTGAGATGAACGGTCTGCGTTAAGTCTCCATATCCTTTAAAGCATATTCTTTTTATCAAGAGACAACGCGACCAATGCTTTTCGCTAAGTCTCTAGATAGGATGGAATATTTGTTTTTCTTCATGAGAATAAGCGACTAATACAATAAACACATGCTAATATCTTAGACTTAAGTCATGAAAAAGTAATATGAAAATAGAAACTTGACTGAGAATTTAGGGATTTTTTTCTTTTTCGAATAGAAACAAACCTAGGACTTAGGGTTTTTGACATTTTTCACTAGGTTTAGGGCTGAAAACATTATTTACAGAGACATTCAAACACTTTCAGACATGACTTTCAACTCCTTAGCACAGAAATGACTGGGAATTTCAAAATTTATGGGGCAGACTTCAAAACTGGAAAAACAACCAACAGTGGCTCTATCTAAGGATGTGTAAACACAATTTTATATCAAGAACCACAGATCTCTAGGAAATTAGACCAAAACCACACTAACCTATTACTAAAAAAACACACAACTGGGAAGGAAACACACAACAGAAGGAAACACACATGTAAATGATATACAACTAGTGTACATGGAATAAAAGATCTAATTGAAGAAAAATTTTAGGAATTGTCCATGCACTGGCAATTCCTGTTCTTCATCATTCATATTCCTGAGGAAATATGAATCCTTTCCAAAAATCTAAGAGATAACAAAAGGCCCCAACCATAGTGACTCAATTTTTTTTTTCTTGCCTTTGTCTTTAGCCCTGGCATTCCACTGCAGCACAAAATCACCTGGCTGAAACTTTCTTTCATGTGCCCTTCTGTCAAAGAGGTATTTCACCTTTTGCTACAACTTGACATTTTCCCTTTGACTATTCCTCCTCATCTCATCCAACTCTATTAATTGGACCATCCTTTCCTGCATAGGCTCAGAAACCTAAATATCCTCATCTTGAATGAAATTGTAAATTGGGAGTAAATTGTTGATAGGCATCCTTGACTGGACACCGTACACCAGCTCAAAAGGGGATTTTCCTGTAGCCTTTTTTACAGTAATTCTATCTGCGCATAGGGAAATTTTTAGTTTTTCATGCCAAGCCCTTTTGTTATTTTCTAAGGTATTTTTAAGAATCTTCCGAATACTCTTGTTACTTGATTCTGCTTGCCCATTAGCCTGAGGATGATAAGGGGATGAATAGGAAATGACAATTCCCATGTCAAAGAAAAAATAGAAAATTCTTCATATCTGAAGCACATGGCATTGTCCATTACTAGTTTGAGTGGAACACTAAACTTAGTGATCACATTGCTCATCAAAAACTCAATGACCACTGCACTTGTAGTTTTCTTAATTGGAACTACCTCAACCCATTTGGTAAAATAATCAGTTTCCAATAAAATCCAACTGTGTCCCCCACTTGAATTTTCATTAAAATCCCCAATAAAATACATTCCCCACATGGTAAAAGGGGCTTTTGCAGCTATGGGGTTAAGTAGCAAGGCTCCTGAGAATTTCATCTTGCTTGAGATCCTTTGGAAGGGTTCACATTTTCTGACAAATGCATGGGTATCCTGAAAAAAACAAGGCCAATAATAGCCTTCTCTTAAAATTTTATGAGATGTTTATCTAGCAGAGTAATGACATCCACACATCCCAGCATGCATTTGTTTCAAGACCTCTTTAGATTTCCCTTTATCAAGACAAAACAACAATATGCCATCCATGTTTTTCCAATACAAATGACCATGCAATAGGACATATTTTTGAGCCTGTAACCTTAGGCTTATTTTTTGGTTATCATTTAAACTTCCTAGATAGCTAGCATTTTTAAGGAAATACATTATGCCAGCATACCAGGGCTGCATCTCAATGCTTGTAATATCCTTTTCGTCAATATCAACACTGTTCACATGAACTAAGGCCAATTTTTCTTCTGTAATCAACTTTTCCAGTCCCAGTCCTCTCAACAAATTTGTGATATGAATGTCCAAGTCAAATTCCTAAACTTTGTTTATCCATTTACATCTTTTTCCAGTTACCTCATTTTGGACAAAAATATCTTTCACAGCAGCATGAGGAACATATGCATTCACTTTTTTACATAAAAGATAAGGCTTGAAAGCCTTAACTGCTTTTACTAAGGCATAGGCATATTTCTCCATCAACTGGTAGTTCAAATCAGTTGATTGCAAGGACTTGCTGAAAAATGTTATGGGATGTTCAAATCCCTCATCATCCTTTTGCAGTAGGACTATAGCAATAGTATGGAAAGAAGCAAATGTAAACAAGGAAAAAGGTTTGGTATAATTAGGGGATACTAAAATAGGGGATTCCTGGATAGCTTGTTTAATCTTTTCAAAATCCAATTGTGCCTCTTGATCCCATTCAAATTTTATATCCTTCTTCAGCAATTTGACTATGGGTTTAACCAGTTCTGCAAAGTTTGCAATGAATCTCCTAACAAAATTTATCTGTCCCGAGAATGACTGTATGCCTTTCAAGTTTTTAGGAGCAAGTACCTTTTGAATAGCCTCAACTCTTTCTGGATCTATTCTTACTCCTTCTTTTGACACTATGTGGCCTAACAGTTTCCCTTCAGTGACAACAAAGTGACATTTCTTTGGGTTTAATGATACCCCATACTCCAATGCTTTGAGCATAGATTTTTCCAAATGGTTGCAGTGGTCTTCTGCCTTCTTTGAAAAGGCTATCAAATCATCCTGGTAAACCACCATAAGGACATCTATAAGATCCTTAAAGGCTACATCCATAGCCCTCTGAAAAGTTGCACCAGCATTTTTCAAGCCAAAAGGCATGTGAGCATAAACATAAGTACCCCAGGGAGTAGTAAATGTTGTCTTAAATTGTTCAGATTCTTTGAAAAGCACCTAATTATACCCTGAAAACCCATCCATCATAGACAATAGGTTGCATCTATTGACCTTGTGCAACATAGCCTCCATGTTTGGCAATCCATAGTTATCTTTTACTGAGGCCACATTCAGGTTTCTAAAATCAACACATAATCTTATATCCCCATTCTTCTTTCTCACAGGGACCAAATTAGAAAACCATGATGAATGTATGATAGGTTGAATTATGCCTATATCTCTCAACTTCATCAATTCCATCTGCATTTTAGTAGCCAACAGTGGGTTGATTGGCATCTATTTTTACCTAAAGGGTTTTATACTTTCTTTAAGTGGGATATCACATTGGAATAGGTCTTTTCTATAGGCTTTCAAATCCTCATAAGATTAGGCAAAAACTTGTTTATACTTTTTCAATAGCCTTATCAGGTTCAATCTCACATTGCTATCCAACTTTTTACCAATATAGAATAATTAAGGAGATGTTTCAAATCCTAGGTTAACCTCTTCTAAATCTCCTACCTTTGCATTAGACTTATGGGACATATAGCTGTCATTTATACTGAACATGCCTTCCAACTCAACCAATCCTTTAGGAATGTGATTAGTAGCCAGCTGGATAATTTCTTGGTCAAAGATATATTCCTTACCATCCACAAATGCTACTAGAGATTCACAATAAATCTTCTGACCATCATATTGATCTACACACTGGATAAACCTAAGTATATCATCATCATCCTCAAATACTTGCCAATTATGAATATTTTCAGGGACTGCAGGCCTAATTTTTATTTCTACCATAGACATTCCAGTAAGGGTAACATCATTATTTTTCAGAGAAACATTAGCAAGGAAATATGCCATTATGTTATTTGATCTCTCTATCCATAGAATATTGAAAGCATCAAAGAATTCTATCCTATCCCAGACTGCATACTTGTATAATTGCAGTCTTTCATCTTTGGCAGCATCATTTTCTCTTATCTGAGATATGATTAATTGGGGATCCCCATGAACTTTCAAACATTTAATACCATGTTTAATGGCAATATCCATTCCCAAAATTAAAGCCTCATACTCAGCTATGTTATTTGTACAGTGAAAGGTCAACAAGAAAGAATACTTAAAAGTGATACCTGATGGGGAAATGAATAAAAATCCTGCTCCTGATCCTTCCTTGGAGAATACTCCATCAAAGTACACTTGCCACAGTCCACTTTGTTGCAATAGAAATTCATCAACAATTGGGTCAGTATTTTTTAGTTGTGGCTTAATCTCTTTCACAACAAAATTTTCTATATCAATATCTACACAACAGTTCAATTGATCAAGTAGAACCACCTCCACCATGACAAGTGACCGAGGTTCTCTGTACAACTTGATCTCATTACCATTTACAGGGACAGTTGCAAAGGACAAATCTAATTTCATCTTTCCACCCACTGATGTAGCCCATTGTCTTGACATAAGCATACCATAATATGGTTTGGTATCTACAACAACTTTGTCCATTCTATAGGTTGCTTCAGGGAAAGCATCAATTTTTACCTCAATATCTTTCAATGTTCCTATCACAGGAACTTCCCTATAGTCCATGGAATAACAACTTCCTACAAGGGTAGTGACCAAAAGGCCCAATTCCTTCATGACATGATAAGACATTACATTTGCTGCAGCACCAGAATCTATCATGCAATTTTTTACTAAGAAATTGTTAACCATCAAGGTGACATAGAATGGGTCAATAGATAATGGTTCTTGGGTAATTATGTTACCAATGCAGATATTGGAAAATTCTTTACCTTTTTCTTTTCCTTTCACTTGCTCTTCTCTTTCCTTGAAAAGTGGACATTCCCTTTTATTATCATTTGAAGTCAAGGATGTTTTCTCCTGGTTTGGTACAGAGACATCATCAATCCCTCTCAAAAGTGCCAATGCAACCTCTTTATGCTCTTTTATTTTCAACATCTCCATCAATGGGACTGAAACTTTCATTTGATTTAGAGCATGTTTCATGTCAAAAAGGGGTAATTCAAAGGAGGATACATCACTCATCCTTTTACCTTTCTTGGATTTATTAGTGGCTACTTGTTCCTCCTTTTCTTCTTCCTTTTCAACATGATCAGAAGAAGGCCCTGCTTGTCTCACAAAATTTTTATCCTTACTCTCCTTGACAAGAGTATCCATAGAATCTTAAGGGGAATCCTTTTTGACATAGGCAGGGGCAGATTTATCTTAAGCTAGCTGCACTATTCTATTTCTTAGATTATATGCATTTCTGGCTTGGTTAATGGCTGCAATAGTTACAGATATTTTTTCCTCGTCAGTTGGGGCTTTAAAATGAGAATGGGACTTATCATTTCCTATTGTGTTTATAGTCACTTGTGAAACAATATCAACCTCATCACTTTGACAAGGTACAATATGTGATTGATGTTCTAGATAAAACATTTATTGCTTATACAAATCATCAGAAGGTGAATCACTATCTGAGAACCATGGATATCATTTCTTTAGTGTGAACATATTAATGGCAGGGCCTTCTTGCTCTGCATCCCTTTCTTTTGTTTGATCAAACAAGGCTTGGGCTACCACACACTGATATGAAGAATGTGGAATATTACAAGCATTACACCAAGGAGTATTTTCAACATAATTTGCACTATTCCTTTTTAGGGGATCAGGGGTTTCCTTGGCTTTTGGGTTATCTTATCCATTAGGGATTGGATTTCCATTATTCTAATTTTTTTTATATGGGTAGTCTCTCAGGTTAGGATGCTTATCAAACCTTTGATTAGGGTACTTATCATCACGGTACCCTCCCCTGTCATTTTTGTCCATTTTGGCAGCAAGATCTTTTACTGCACTCACCAGTTTATCAACTGCGTCATCTTCTTTGACAGTCTTGTTGGTTGGTCCCTTTTCTTTCCAAAGTTCATTGTCTTCTCTTTTTCCCAATTTTCCTAATGCTCTCCTATTTCTTTCAGTATCAATAGCTATTTTTTATGCATCTATCAAGTTTGTTGGGTTTTTGTCTCTGAGTAAATAAGACATTTTACCATCAACAACATTGATATAGGTTGTCATACATACTTCCTCATCTAACCTCAGGACTTGGAATAGTTTATTCATGGCCTTTTGAAATCTATTGTTAAAATATACCATATTCTCATTAGGGAATTTTTTGATATTATTGAATTCATTCAGCATATATCCAGAGTTGACATATTCTTTGTATTGTTCCCTAAAAGACTTTACAAACTCATCCCAAGATGCAATGCTATCATTTTTTAGATTTCTAAACCAATCCCTAGCATTTTCTGTTAAACACTGAACAAAAAGCTTCATGATAACATCTTCATTTTCAATTTCAAAGTCAATTATCTTGTCACTGAAAGATTTTAAATATTCTTCACAAGTAATGACATTATTTCCTATAAATTTAGGGATTTTTTCTCTTACCTCATTAGGGATCACATTTGGGTAACCTGGAATACCTTCAAAGAAAAGAGCTCTATATCTATTCATGTGGACAAGTCTTCTTTGGAAATTACCCTACACATTATTGCCACTTGGTTCAGTTGTCCCTCTTTGATTTTGAATTGGTGGGGGATATCTTTCTTTAGGTTAGATACATGAGCATTGGGATCAGGACCAGTAAATTGAGCAACTACCTTTGGGCCAAAAGCATGTGTGAATTCAGGGCAGAAAATTGAATTCCAGGACCAACACTTTGTATATTTGGACCAGGACTAGAAGACTGATTTTGTTGATGCATCCCATGGTTGACAGGCATAGAACTACTGGTAGCATTGTGGGTAGTAGCATGCAGGATAGAAATTCTCATTCTCATGTCAGTTGCAGTAGCTCCCAACTCCAACTTTTCTAATTTTTTGGCTAAGTCCTCTTTAGCCTTTCTAGATTGTTCAATATCTAAATCAATTGGATACATTCCTGAAGGGATAGTTAAATTTTGCTTCTAGGCTCACTTATAGTAATACCAATAGCCTTTTGTTTACCCTTGTTGGGTACATCCTTAGTGCTTGAATCAAGCTTTGCACTTTGCTCAACCTTATATGGATGCAACTATCTAATAACAGGTCCTTCCTTTTCAAACTCATCTCTGCCAGACTTTGATTTCTTATTTGCAGTCTTGTTTCTTAAATCATCAAGGCTACCAAACAAATCTTTGTCTAGGCCTTTAACCTCTTCATTTAGGCTCTTAGCCTTAAGGTCATTTCTCTTTGTTTTAGCCAAGAGTACTTCCCTTTCTACCAAAAAGTCATAGAACTCTTGCTCATGTCTTTTCCTTGCATTTGATATCTCTATCTCTTGCTCCTTTTTCCTTCTTCTAAAAGCCAGAACCTCATCTCTTAATTGATCAGAATAATAAGAAGTTGTCTCGAAAACAAATGTTTCTTTAGGTGGAGCAAGATTTTCTTCTGCAGGGAAAAACCCTACATCTGTTGTTTCTCCTTCTCTAAAAGGATCAAAAGATATCTCATCTTGATTAGGACCTATAGGCCTTGATTTTTCAGCACCCTCAGAAGAAGATGACCTTCTTTTAGGGACAGGGGTTTCCATTCTCCCCTTAGAGGTACTTGGGGAGTCATGTTTAGAACCACCTCTCTTTGACCATTGTTTCCTCCCAAGCGTATGGAGCTCTTCTCCAATATCCTTCTCAGGATTAACTTTGAAATACAATCTAGTATTCCTTTGTTGACTCATATTTCAAAGTAGACAAATGTATTCAATATGCTTAATATGCAAATTTCACTGGAATGCACAAAGATTTAGAGTCACCGCCTCTCTTTGACAGAGGATGAATATATGAAATGTAGCTGAGAATCTAGTCTCAACTTAGGCGTTGCTTTATAATAATAATTCTAAACAAAGCCCTTATGTGAGATTTTCACTGTAATTTCTCACCTTGGCCAAATATGTAATCAAGAGAGCACTATTGTTTGTTGCATGTACTTGTGCAGAGTCACTTTATCCTAGAAATATATCTTCAAAAATATGAATAGGGGTGCATCAAAGAACTTTAGAACCACTATTCAATCCACATGAGACAATATCTGTATCATTTTTAGGATCATAACTTTCATGCAATATGCAACCATAGATAAACAGAATAAACTTGATCTCATAATTACTAAGAAAAACAAACTTATATGTAGCAGCACAAGGATTAACTCTCTGATAAACATAACTTTATGATATCAAGATATCCCTAGTAGAGTCGTCAATTTGTTAACTCTATTTCTTGTTGAATCAATATATAGCTATTCAACCTTGACTCTTAAATTCCCAATTTAGATTCATACAGGAAAAAGGCTAATTAACAAGGATATTATCCTTCTTAACTTTGGGCTCCATAGACCCAAGTGGGTGTACTTATCTTTAGACTCACTGCTTAACAGTAAACCTTACAGTGGATTAAGGACATTCATCCCTCTTCTTTTTTTTAGTCTCATACCTAGGAAGGATAACCTATTGATTATCTCTTCAAGGAATCAACACAATAGACTGTACTTCTCAATATAATAAAATAAACATGTATGCCTTCAATACACAAGAAAGTAAAGATTAATTTGATTTAAAGTTGATGATGAGAACCACTTATCAGAACTTGGACCAGTGCCTAATCCCAGGCAAAGAGTCAGATGAAATGTAAATCCTCAGAAAAACAACTAATAAGAACACAATCAAAATCCCAAATAGAATGCCTTACAAACTATCATCTCATCCTCACATTCATGTATCAGATTTTCATACTAGCCCTAACCCTCTGGAATTACTCACAAGATGAACTCTTTGCTTGAAAGAAACTTATAAGCAATCACATAGTTACCTTATAACTAGTATGTCTAAGATGCTTTACAAACTAAACATACAAGAGCATGAAATAAGTACAAAAAGACATCACAGATATGAAACTGGAGATTCCACTATATTTTATTAATATCTTTCTAATTCAATACATTTAGATCAAATCAAGGCTTGAAGAACTAGACAAATATTAAGTCTCCCTTGTAATTGTAAATTCACCATCCTTAATAATACATTACAAACTATTATATATACCCAGCATTAGCCATCTTGGAATCCTCAAAATTTGAGGATGCAACAAGCTTCAGATAGCTAAGCTAACCCTATGGACATTAAAAGACAAAATTTGTAGTTAGTCCTTTTGACGGTGGAAAGACAAAATCAGTTAGAAACTTATTTTGATCTTCAATCTTCAACATCTGGCACCTTTTTCTATTGATATTCAGAATAAATTCATGTAGTTATAACGAGACCTAGTGACTGCCATTCTAGGATAACTTACACTAGTATTTGAGATAGTTATCCTCCCTGTGCTCAGAGATCAGGTGCCAGGTGTCCTTTTTATTCTTCATCCATTATGTCTAGATCAACAGTTGGAACCTTCTTCTTTTTAGGCTTTGTGAGAGTGTCCCATGCTGTTACCTCCGCCTCTGTAGGCCAATTAAAATTTTGAGTGCTCTAAATTTGTGTCTTCTGCAGCTCCCATCTGGCATTTGTTATCATCTTGACATCTGTTACAAACTTGTTAAAGTCTGTTTCAGCTTTGAAAGCTTCATCCAAGATGTTGTTGAACCTTTGCATGTCCAAAGTGCCATCATCTGAGATAAATGCCTCCTTACTGGGCAATAAGGTGTCAAACTCACCTTTCCACACTTCAATGGTTTTTAGTTGATCATCTTCTCCTCTTATTAAGGGAACGAGCCTACTGTATCCTGGGCCAAACATATTTATTTTGGCCTCTATCTGATTAACCTTTATTTTGAAGAAGGACAAGGTAGTAGTGATTTGATCTATTTCCTCTCCCACTTGACACACAATTTGTTGGAGGTCTTCCCTATGAGGTTGCAGAGATGCTAATCTTTCAACAAGTTGGGTCCTGACTGACCATGTAGCATAAAATGGATTCAATATTGACAAATAATTGTTTGCCTCTAATTGTAAACAAGGAATTTTTCTATATGCATTATACACTAAATCAACTTTATCTTCCTGAATACTGATCCTATGCTTAAAAATCTGAATTAGATCTCCCAAAAAAGTTGGTTGGTGTTCTAAGATGACTTTCTCTTTGCTTGGTAGATCCCATGTTTCCTCATTTTTGGATCTCAGCATCATGTACCTCTTTTGTCTTTGCAGGGGCAGCCTCTAGAATATCAAGCATTTATTGTGTAAGCTCTGCTATGAGCTTCTCTTGTGCTTTTATTTAATCAGCCCCAACTCTCTTTCTTTAACAATATCACTAGTTCCACTAGTGAGCTTCTACAATTTATCAAACATTTGAACTGCCTTAGCCTCATTCATTTGAGAAAAATCTATGAGTACCTGGGAAATCTCTAAGTCTCATGTATTCTGGACTGACCAGATAATCTTGTTGCCTTCCATTTTCTCCTGAATATTGATTAGGTATGGCTTTTGATCTTTTGGAGCTAAGATCCACATTGCTAATGCCTAGGATGTTGGATTGTATCCAAATCCTCGGATCATGTCCCCAACCTATATTTCTGATGACAATTTTACATCAGGTTGTTTTCTCATCAGACCAATAATAAAGGAAGAGGCCAAATCCCACCCTTCTACTAATAACATGCCACTGGCCTTTACCAGTTTTCTTTCCTCCTCAGGTGTTATTTTCTCTGATTTAGGATCATAATCCTACAATGTTTGTAGAGCCTTTATGGTCACTGGATCACCACCTGCTTACTACAATTGTGTACTGACTTGTTGCTGCTTATTTTAGATGAGGAAGTCCTTGAATTCCTTTGTTTTGATGAAATTGTCATCTTTTAGGAATTGATCCTGATATATCAATCTCTCATCTGTGCATGTCCTAAGAGGCAACTCTACTTCCTCTTCTTCATCTTTTTGCAGCTTAGTTCTTTCTCTTATTTTCTTTCTCAACTAATGATCATATGCTCTATTTCCAGTAATGAGAGCACCAATCATGTCTTTCTTCTTTTCCTTCTTCTGTGGTGGCTCCCCTGTTTCAACCTTTTGTCTTTTAGGTGGGGGCTCATTTGTAACCTCAATTTTAGGGACCTCTGTTAGGTCAATTATATTCTCACCCTCAGTTGCTTGTTCTTTAAAAAATGCTTGGTTAATTAGAGGGGAGATAGGTACTGAGTATTCCTCAACACTGTCTTCAACATACTCTGATGAAGAGTGCCCCTTGTGGCCCTTTTCTGGCACTACTAGTGCATCTTCCAATTGGTTGCATAAGAGAGTGTGGGACTCTATCATGGAATCAAGCCTCTTTAGATATGGAAAGTCTGGGAAGAAACCCCCAAAAGTGATGCCCTTTCACTTTACCTGTCTCTCTAGGTCCATCAATTCATTGAATTTCTCATCTCTTTTATCCACCTCCTCATCCTCCAATATATTTCTTATGAGGTCTTCCTCCATGCATTCCTCATGGTCCTTTTTGTATGGGATGGTAGGTGTTAACAACTTCTTTGCACTCAGGATGAAGCCTTCTGTGTCAATATATCTATATAGGGCCACATTCATCCTGTAATGGCTCATCCAGTTGTTTACTGGGTCCAATGCTCTTTTTCCAATTGTAAAATTATAAATCTTGAACTTCCTTGGGGTAAATGTACCCTTCTTGTGAGGAGTAGGGTGTTCTTTATCTATCAAAATCAATTACCTGATGAATTCCATTGCTGCAATCCTTGGTGGCACATGAAATGAAAAAACATGAGGTGGGTGGGTGCAACCATATACCCTGATTAATGTGAAATTCTTCTCATAGTAGAAGTCACCCTAGTTGTGATATCCTGGCCATTTATCAAGATATTGGCATGGCCTTAGCAGTTATATCACATTGATTGGTAGCCTTGTCTTGTTGAAACCTAGGCACTTAAGAATTGGATATACTATCCAATTTTTAAAGGCACAAAACTCTTGTTCTCTTGAGGTGTAATTCCACTCTCAGACAAAATTGAATTGGGTTGGCCTGGTTTTTGTGAAACCTTTGAGGCATTAAACACTGACAATTCATGATAGGGAAGTTGTAGTACAAGATTAAATGCATTAGAATGGAATAATGCATAAATCTAAGATTTTCCTTCTTGTTCTGTATATCAACAAACCCCTGGTGAATTTGATCTATGATATACTGGATATAGTCATAGTTGGTACTGGTGTGAGGGCTCTGCATATCCAGGACAATCATAAGGATGTCTGAGGTAATTCTCTCTGGTCCTCCATCCTTCCCTAACACTCTGCATAATTCATATGATATATACTTCATGTAGAAGTTTAGGTCCTTGTAGTAGTATGGGGAAGTCCCTAGAATGTGTGCTATATAGTTCTTCATTCTCCTTGGCACACGATGTTCCTAGATCAATTTGGAAGCAATTCCATATTCTCTCATATACCAGTTCTCCAAACTCTACAAATTGATCTTAGTGGTCGTGGGATGGTATACATTAAAAGCTCTCATGAATGAGTTTTTGTCTAGGGTAACTAGGGCTTTGTCATCATCCCTTTTGATTGTTTCTATCAGGGTATCATACCTACTGGCCATTTCTTGGATGAAATTGACATCTACAAAGATATCTGGGACAATTAATTTGGCCAATCCATAGGTCCATGGGTTTGATATAGGCAAAGATTTATCACTATTGTTATAAAAATAATTAAATAGGGAATAACCAAAGGAGCCTCAGGTTTTAGCATACCTAATGAAGCTCAAATTATCAATGAGGGTATCAACACTTACCTTTCTATTTTGGCTTGATCTTGGCAACAGGGAGATGAATTCTTTAGAATAGTTGCATTTTCCTTTCATATCATCATTAGTATCATCACTTCTCCTACTGGTAGACACTACACTCCCTGCCCGACTCATCTTGTTCTGTTCCAATTTATGTTACCTATATTGAAACAAATCTCCTCCAAACCCTCACCACAAGCTGTCAATTACTCTGTAATTTGAACTTCTGAGCACTGAAAACATTGCCAATCACAATTATTTCTAAATTTTGAACCAGGAAATCACTTCTTTCAAAACACACTGCTGGAGAACTCTACTCTTCTCAAAAAATGCTGATCTCTTAAAAAACTCTTAGCTCTAAAAACTTGGAAGATGGTAAAAATAAAAAGGAAACAAATACACTTACTTATAACTGAGAAATCAATGCAGCCATCTCTTTGAAACTGGTAAACTTACAATTCAATCACTTCCACCATTAGTTTACATACTGTGACATCAATTATGTTTCTAGCCGTGGAATTTCAAACTGACATGCAATCAATTATCAATGAGTGCATTTTTCTTATTTAAACCTTATAAAATTCAAAAAGAGATCAAAATCAAATCTGATTGGCTATCATTAATCACAACTCAACCACTTTTCCATCCGACATAAATCTCTGATATCCTATTGGCTAGCAACTTTCCACCATGGCAATGAGGAAAAGTCTTCATTTTAACTCTAGTTCTGCTTCTGGCGACCTCGCGACTGTGTAATCTCTTTATCGCTTGATGTTCACTCTAACTATGGTTTGTTATCAAGACTTAGCGACTATTGTTGAATCAATATTCATATCAACGGTTATTTCATTGTCACTTGATGTTTTCACTTAAATCATGTTCTTATGGAGACACTGCGACTAAGCCTTTCACTAACTATTCTTTAACCTTAGCTTACATCCAGAGACTTGGCGACTATTATATCTCTTTATGGCCAAACCAATCCTTTAACTCACAGTTTATCTGGAGACCACGTGACAAATACCTTTTTTCTCTTTATCGTTGTATGATTTTACCTTTATGATTTCCATCTAGAGATAACGCGACTACCGTTGATCTTCTTTTCTTCTGCATCTAACGATTTTTCCAAGTCTCTTGATTTGAAAAGTAAACCCTAATGTTTCACAAGACTTTGTGACTGATGAACATGTGTCACATTTTTCTTTTTGTCTGTTAATTTCTAGATGTATTCTTTACTTTTCATCTTGACTAGATACTATGTGACTAAATGACACATGTCTCATCTTTCTCTTTGTCTCCTGATCATGAGATCTCAGTTGACTTTTCAACTTCTTACCGTGACCACATGACTGCCATTGGATCTGACTTTCATCTTGTGGTTGTCGCCAAGTCTCTTGATTCTTAACTTAACTTTTGCTCTCTTTCGTGACTAGGCGACAACACTAACATTGACACTAACACTTAACTCAAGTTTTATCAGGAGACTTAGCGACTGTTAAAACTTAGTGTCACTAGATAAATTTTAAACTGTAGGGTTTATCATGAGACAACCCGACCACCATTTAATTTAATCTGAGATGAACAGTCTGCGTTAATTCCCCATATCATTTGAAGCATATTCTTTTTATCAAGAGACAACGCGACCAATGCTTTTCGCTAAGTCTCCAGACAGGATGGAATATTCATTTTTCTTCACAAGACTAAGTGACTAATACAATAAGCACATGCTATTATCTCAGACTTAAATCATGAAAAAATAATATGAAAATAGAAACTCAACTGAGAATTTAGGGATTTTTTGCATTTTCAAACAAAAACAAACCTAGGAATTAGGGTTTTTGACATTTTTCACTAGGTTTAGGGCTGAAAACATTATTTGCAGAGATATTCAAACACTTTCAGACATGAATTTCAACTCTTTACCGCTTTTCAAACCCTGGACCCATGATCTTAAAATGGATATGTGTCGCTCAAGTGTGATTCCACAATGAGTAAAACAACATGTATCTTCACTTAGCAACATCATACCAACCATTGGATCTACTGTGATATGCTCGATGCTTTATCCTTTGGCCCCGCTAAATTTTGATCATCAATGGATACTTTTCAAGTATGCGTGATCCCTCAATGAGTAAACAACGAGCATCTGTTGTTCTAGGTATCATGCCTGCCATCTGATCAAAATCATTATGTCTTCCCTTTAACTTTCTTTTATCCTGACTAGGTCTCACCACTAGCCACGTGGCACATAGTCATGATACCGCTAAGACAAACCTCCTCGCACCTTTCAATCATAGAATTGAGCCCACCATTAGATTGATTTGGTTCTGATCGTGAGTTATCTTCCTTTAACCTTGAGGACGTTGGCCCCACAATCTCCAGAAAGACACTTGTCACTCAAGCGCAGTTCCTTGATGGCTATCCTTCGAGCATCTTTTGATCAAGGCATTACACCCGCTGTTGGATCAAATCTGACTTGATTGACATCTTTTATTGCATAAAATACCACGGGGACTTTAGACTTAAGAAAATTAAAACACGGGCCCCGCTAGGATTTATGACTTAAAAAGAGATGGTCCCATGCAAGACGACTTAAGACACGTGATATAAAATGACTTAAGTGGCTTCCAAAAGGTAACACATGAATATAAAAGGCACGAAGGACTTAGGGTTTTGTTCACAAAATGTAACCAAGGGTTAGATCAAATGGCAATTAGGGCTTAATAACATTACAACTAAACAGGAACTCAGGGGAAAGTATGAAACTATGATACAAAGAGATTTATCACCATAAAAAAAAAATTGTCCTAAAATGGTCAATAGATCAGGCCTCGGTGATTTAATTGAGAGAGGACTTAAGATAGTCTAGTGATTTAATTGGCTGAGAATGATATCTTATGTATGAAGATGAACGGGATGGAAAATATACCGTATTTTCTGTCCTGTTAGGCCCGGTTACCTCAAACGCATTCAATTTGAAGAGTTAGCATATTTTTAAAGAGAAATCATCCATTTTAAGATCAACGACTGAGCTATAATCATGCGTGCATGATTAATATCTGGAGGAAATGGTTGAGTGCTTTCATCGGCATCATAACCAAGGTGATCGTTGTAGGAATATGGGTCCCTCCCGATGGACATACCCATGCCGACGACATGTTGTTTTAATTAATGCACGCCAAAATTATGTGGTCCACATTTTTTCCGTAATAAATGACTAGCCCGGATTACTTCGACCAGACGCGGTCAAATAAGAAGCTACAAAATTTCAAGCATGCAGGTGCCTGGATGAAAACATCCTAGGTTTCCTGTAGTGCGGGATCCTAGTTAGCTCTATCCCAAAGGATTTAAATAGCGATCATTGTCTCATACTTCCCACCTTATTTTCATCATGCGCAACTAAAATAGAGATGTGCAAATAACTAAGTGCGGAGGCGCCCCGTCGAAAACATCTTGTGCTTCCTATGCTTTCCATCCAAGCAAGCCTTTTTTGTAGGATTCAAGCTGAGATGCTTGTCACTGTAGTCAACGAATCAGGCCTCAATGATTTAATTGAGAGAGGACTTAAGATAGTCAGGAGATTTAATTGGCTGAGAACGATATCTTATGTACGAAGATGCACAGGTTGGAAAACATACCATGTTTTCTGTCCTACCAGGACCGGTTACCTCAAACGCATGCAATTTGAAGAGCTAGCATCTTTTTAAAGAGAAATCATCCATTTTAAGACCAATTCCTGAGCTACAATCACGTGTGCATGATTAAATATCTAGAGGAAATGGATGAGTTCTTTCACCAACATCATAACTGAGGCTATTGCTATAGGAATATGGGTCCCTCCCGATGGGTACGGCCATGTCGATGACATGTTGTTTTGATTAATACATGCCAAATTTTTATGTTCCACATTTTTGTTGTAATAAATGAATGGCCCAGATTACTTCGACCTGACGCGGTCAAATAAGAAGCTGAAACATTTCAAGCGCGCAGGTGCCTGGATGAAAACATCCTAGGTTTCCTATAGTGTGAGATCCTGATTACCTCTATCCCGAAGGATTTAAGAAGTGATCATCGTCTCATACTTCCCACCTTACTTTCACCGTGCACGACTAAAACAAAGAAGTGCAGATAACTAAGTGCGCAGGTGCTCCGCTGAAAACATCCTGTGCTTCTTGCACTTTCTGTCCAAGCAAGACTTTTTTTGTAGGATTCAAGCTGAGATGCTCATTAGTGCAGTCAACAGATCGAGCCTCAGCAATTTAATTGTGAGAGGACTTAAGATAGTCCGACGATTTAATTGGTCGAGAATGATATCTTATGTACGAAGATGCATAGGTTGGAAAACATACTGTGTTTTCTGTCATGCTGGGCTTGGTTACCATAAATGGATGTAATTTGAAGAGCTAGCATCTTTTTAAAGAGAAATCATCTATTTTAAGACCAATGCCCAAGTTACAATCGCACGTACGCAATTAAATATCTGGAGGAAATGGTTGAGTACTTTCATTGACATCATAACCGAGGTGATCGCTGTAGGAATATGGGTCCCTCCTGATAGGCACAGTCATGCTGACGACATGTTTTTTTAATTAATGCACGCAAAATATTTGCAGCCCACATTTTTGCCATAATAAATGACTGGCCCAAATTACTTCGACCTTGCATGGTCAAATAAGAAGCTGGAACATTTCAAGCGCACAGGTGCCCAAACGAAAACATCCTACATTTCCTGCAGTGCGGGATCCCGGTTACCTCTATCCCGAAGGATTTAAGCAACGATTATTGTCTCATACTACCCACCTTACTTTGACCATGCGCGACTAAAATAGAGAGGTGCAAATAACTAAGTGCGCAGATGCCCCGCCAAAAACATCTTGTGCTTCCTACGCTTTCTGTCCAAGAAAGCCTTTTTTTATAGGATTCAAGATGAGATGCTTGTCGATCCTATCAATGGATAGGGCCTTCGTGATTTAATTGAGAGAGGACTTAAGATACTCTAGAGATTTAATTGGTCAAGCATGATATATTATGTATGAAGATGTACGGGTTGGAAAACATACTATGTTTTCTGTCTTCCCAAGCCCGGTTACCTCAAACGCAAGCAATTTAAAGAGCTAACATCTTTTTAAGACCAACGGGCAAGATTTAATCATGCGTGCGTGATTAAGTAAATGGAGAAAATTTTAAGTTGAAGGAGTGTGTGCGAGGGAAAGCATTTAGTGTTTTCACCACCGTCATAATCGAGGTGCTCGCCAGGTGTAGAATTTGATGGCCATATTGGCCATTTTTCTATTTGTGAGCCGTATATGACAGGATAAAAATTTATGGGACCATATGGATTGACAAGCTAAGGTTTTATAAAATCGTCAATATGACACTTGAATTTCTTAATAACCCGTCAATACTTCTTATAGGCAATATATTATTTAATTTATTAATATAAATATGTTGTTTTATAATATAGGTGATATATATGTATAAAAAATAAATTCTATTTTTTAATATAAATATTTCTAATTTATTCATTTTATATTTTACAAATTTATAATATTTTTAAAACAAAATATATGTATTCTAGAAACATGTTTTACCAATTTAAAAGAAATATACATGTTAAACCGTATAAACTTAGAAACTTTCTTGACTAATTTGATGTTTTTGCTATACTACTAATTTATAATTACTTTTAAATTTTATTTTATTTTTCACAAACAAAAGTTTGAGTATAAATTTCATATTTTTGAATATATTATTATCCTCATTACACTTTTTTTCTAATTTCAATAATTAGTAGCAATTATATATAATAATACTAAAATATTTATTATATGTTTTTACCAATTATATTGATAAAATATTCAAATTTTTAAAAATTATCATATATTCATAAAGTATAAAATTTTTGACAATCAATAGTCATCTTAAAACGTAAAATCAAAGACATTAAAATGACCAAACTGCCATAAAAAATTCATATGATAGATAGGGGCGACCGTCAAATTCCAGGCCTCAATCCATCTCGATGGGCACAGTTATGCCGACTACATTTTGTTTTCATTTATGTCCGTGAAAATGCAATGGTCCACATTCTCACCGAAAAATGAAAGGGTCGAATTAAATGAACCTTGCGTGATTCAATTGGAAGCAAAAACCTTTTAAGCGTGGTAGTGCGCGAACAAAAACAATGTATGTTTCGTGCATTGTGGGTCCCAGTTACCTTTATCTAAAAGGATTTAAGTAGCGATCATCATCTCCTACTATTCACCTTAGCTCAACCTCGCACGATTAAAGCTAAGATGTGAAAATAACTAAGTGCACAGGTGGCTCGCTGAAAACATCCTGCATTTCCTGCATTGTTAGTCACAGCAAGCTTTTTTTTTTATCTGTATATTTAAGAAGCAAAAAATGTAAGTGTGTTCAACGGGATCGTTCTTTGTCGATTTAATTAAAGGGGCACTAAATCTTAAGTATGCAGATGCACGGGGTGGAAAACATAGTGTATTTTATGTGTTGAGGATCTCAGTTACCTTATATGCAAGTTGTTTGCAAATCAATCACCTATTTTAATATAAATGACCAAAATTTAACCGTTCATGCACAGATAAAGGTGAGGAAATGTTAATTCAAAGGTGTGTGAGCTATTGAAACTCTTGAGTGTTCTCGCCATTTTCATAAATGTTGAAGGTTTATCGAGAGGGTTAAGAAAGAAGCCTTACAAGTAGATTCACTAGCAGAGCACAAGTTCCACACTTGGGGGGTTAGATAGGGGTTAGATCTATGTCTAACAAGCATGGGTGAGAACATTTGTGACTGTTGGAATTATATTGAGATAATTTGTACTGAGAGGGGAGGGGTGAATTAGTACCTCTAAAACTTTTCTTGGTTAGCCCATTAACCCTTAGTCATCAGTTTGTAATTTAACTAATCTATCTGTTCATATTTCTTTAAGCATATGAAATCATATCATACATTCTTTCTGATATGTAACTATAATAGAAACATTCATGAAATTAGATAACACATGACACAAGATATGATATCGCAGAAAACTACTGTTAAGGAAGTAAAAATTGCGGTGGGGATTGTTACCCACAAACTTCACTATCTGCAGATAAGAAGAGCCGGTTAAGGCTTACAATTTGGTCACTTCTGATGACCTACCCTATTAGGAGTATTACAGTAGAGACCTATTATAATATACTTCATTCGAAGCTTTCAACAACACTATTAAGTGTGCACTCTGTTAAGAGATTTACAAAGGACGGTTAAGTCAACCTTATACAAAAAGATTTTAGATGTGATGCACTTGTTAGAATGCAACTACATAGGTCTTTGATCTGATGATAAATGCAATCTTCAATTGCTGATAACAGATCCTATAAAGATCCAAAAATACTATTAATCATCCTTCCATGATTGAGTATTACCTTTATCTGCTCGTCGATAGCCTCTGTGTGTTCTTGATAACTGATATACTCTGTTTCTGCTTTTTGCATGAATTCTGCCTTCTGCTCCTTAGATGCTCTTCATGGCTATCAATTATTAAGACTTCATGTACTCACAATTGAGTATGAACATCTATTTATACTAGCTTAGGTTAAATTCTTGATTCATGCATTCGCAAGTTAACTCTAGATTCAAGATATACAACTTGATCTTGATCTGTAGTTAGATATGTTTTAGATCCGTTAGGATAATTTAAAGAATTTACATAAATTTTGCATGACCATAAAAAACAAAAAACAATTCTAAAAAATAAAATAACTTTGTCTTATCCACCGTGTATAAATCAGATCCACAATTTTTGGCTTTTCTGATTGTCGGTTCTAACGGTCGGTGTTATTGGTCGTCGGTGTTCCTTTCTCTGAACATGTCGTCGGGTATGCTTTCTTGTTCCTATCGGGTTGATCTGGAAACTTTTGCATCGGTAATGCTTGTGTTTGTCGGTGATGCTTGTATTCACCGGTGATGCTTGTCACATTTATACTTAGCATTTTTCTCAAAATCTTTGTCCTGTCTGGTATGCTTGCATTTCACTGGTACTTCTTGTGGTTCGCTGGTGATGCTTGTTGTTTGTCGGTAATGCTTTCTATCTGTGTTTTTTTCTCTGAGTATACTAATGGAAAAATAATGTCATCAATCTCCCCCTTTGACATTAGTATCAAAAACATGATATGTGCAACATACTGAGTATATTAGTATGTACACCTGTGTATACTTTTGCCTTAGTCATTTGACTGAATCCCACTATGTATGTGTCGGTAAGTGTAAGTATATATATACATATCCTTTATCTTTTTTATTCTTTTTCTGATATATGCATTGTCCGAATAATTGTATTGTACATAGCTATATACATTTCCTTTCCTCCTTTTTTGATTCTAAGGACAAAGTTACTTACAACTTTTCAAAAAGGTGGGAATGTGAGGACTTGACTTCCTCCATCATCTTCTCACATTTTTCTTTCAGCATTTCTAAAACCATGTGCTCTAGTGAAATTCTTACATGAATATCATAGATGTTGTCTACTACAGACATCTCTAGGGTTGCTATAAGATTTATAGCTTCTGAAATATGTTGCTGAAGTATTGTGAGATTTGGTAAGATGTGAACTTGGAGTTCTGTTATCTCACCTCTGAATTGGGTCTCAGCATCCCATATTTCTTGCCTTAGTCTATTTGACTCAATGACTGTGTCATGATGTTTCTTTATGCTATATGCAAGTGAGGTTAGGATTTGTGCACTCTTAGTGACATTTGTATCAATTTCTGCAAGCTTGTCACTATTCTCCTTTGCAAATTTGTCAAGTGTGCACATCTTCTGAACTAAGGTTATTGCCTCAGCAATCATTGGCTCCAGTTC
>MU226170.1:374718-392652 GCA_018584345.1 Thuja plicata
TGTGGGTATTTAAATAAATTACATATTTGAAAAATAGACTCTGAGCACTACATTTTCTATTAGTGGATTTTTTTGATATTCAATCTCTAAGTGCCTCAAATTTTGACATCAATTGATAGACAACTTGCAAATCAGGGAAAACACTTCCACTTTTTGCCCAAAAAGTGGACTCAACTTCTTGCTGGCACCCAAATGCCCTAATGTTCCTGAAGGAATTCAAAATTGAGTGGATCCAGATAGTTCTTAGCTTGGTGCATGACCAAAATATGTGGTTGGATGAGCCAAAATAGATCACTAAGGATGTAATACACGCAGTGACCAATTGTCCAGTAATCGACAAGGAAAAAGCACTCAAACATCCTCCTCGCCCAACATAGAAAAGATGATAGGCGCAGTATGGGATGACAGAGGTTTAAAGGTAAACTCCATCACTAATCTAGAATTGAAGTTCGGTGCATGTGTATTGGGATACAAGATATTCCAAGCCAGCTGCTTAAACAGCATAGCATGCAGAGCAGTTGAAACTGCCCATAAGATTGTGAAGAAGGGTCTACAACTAGATCTATCTGAGCTTCTACTGAAGCAACTAGAGGAGAACATGAGGACCATTAGATCAGAAAAATATAATTCATGTAAGTTTGGTTCACTCCTCGTGTATATTCTTCTACTTTCAAGACTTTTTCCCATCTGTGGATAATGTCAATTGGGACACTACCCGACCAGTGACAATTCAAATTAGTGAATTTATTAAGTCACTAAGGGACAAATTTACATCAGTCATGGATGAATATTTCACCAGATTCAAGGACAGACTACAAAAAAGGATGAGGATACCAGAAAAACTTGTGGATCAATATAAAGATGATATTTGTTTCATGGTGGACACCGATACAACTTTGATCAAACCAGCTATACCGAGGATAGCATGGTTAGCACCACTTGACTATGAGATAAACATAGATCATGCCACAAATTCTATTGACGCATTATTGAATGAACCACTGGACAAATAATTACCAATATTTGGCACCTATGAAGAAGCTAAGGCCAGAATCAAAACATGCTTAATTGTTAAAAAGATAGATAGAAAGAAGACAAAACTGGTAAAGACACTTGAGAAAAAGTTGTCGATTAATGAAGAAGAAACTAAACAAAAAGATGACACTGAGGGACAATCACCCATCGGTGAAGGTGAGCAAGTGAGTGACTCTGAGTCAACTGAGTCTGATGCACCACCTACAAAGAAACCAAGAACTACTGCTACATCAAGAACAAGAAGTCAAACAATAAAAGATGTAATCTCATCACTGATAAAGAAAGGAATAGTAAGAACCTATAAGAGAAAGCCTCAAACTAGGAAAACATCAGAACCAAAGAGAAGGAGATTAATCCGAAGCAAGGAAGATAAGGAAGACACTGAACAAGATGAACAACTTGAAAATAACAAAGTTCCTACCATCATTGATGAGATTGCTACATCAATCATCAAGTCAAGTAGAATATTAGATCCTAAGATTAGACAATGGCTAACTCTAAAACCTGAGGATCAGAATAAGATAGAAGAAGCAATCATCAAGACAATGTGTGTATTCAAATATGTACTTGTAAAGTTTGATAATATGATGCCACAAGAACTTCAAGACATGTTGTCAGCAGGGTGGACATATGCACTGAATACTAAAAGACAAATAAGGGAAAGATCCCTAGTTTCAATTATGCCACCCGACTCAAAGATGGAAGAAATAGATGAAATGATGAAGAAGCATTCAAAGAAGCTCTCAGCAAAATGGAGAGCCTACAAAGTACTACAGGGAAGCTTAATATTGCTTGACAATGAAAGTGATAAAGCTTGGAGAGAAACACTCAATCTACATAAAGAGGATACAAGCCCCAATAAGGTATTAGCTCTTACCAAGAAGCCTCACAATGAAGAGAAAGAGGCAACACCGAGCCCTAAACACATCTTAATAAATGATGTTGAGGATGTAAATCTAGTTGATCTAACAACATAGGCAAACAAGGCCATGGATGACATACCACATATTTTGCAATCATTAGGGGATACAAAAGATTAAACAACCAAGGATACAACTAGCATAGATATCACTAGAAGTGATCCTGCTGATGAGGTAAAGATAGATGAAGATGTGACTGTTACCACCAAGAAAACTAAGGAACATGACACATCAACAGATGTTGCATAGATTAATATACCAGGATAAATGCCATCATTGATACAAGATATCAATATCATCTCAGAAAAGGAGAAGTCACCTGACCATGATGCAAGCGTACCTGAGGATAAGGGTGATGAGGAGAAGAAAAGCACAAATGAAGAACAAAAAGTAATAGATGGAGAGTAGAAAGATATAAGTGAAGAAGAGAAACAAACTGATGCCAAGGATACTAAGGAAGAGAAAGCTGCATAAAAAGATAAGGTTTATGTAGAGACATCTACAACCAACTGACAAGTGAGTACCGAGCAGCAGGATAAAGGCACAACACCTCCAAAGCCTTCACCAAGTACATCAGGCCAAGCAAAGGAACTTGCTATGGTACTACATACAAGTTCTTCCACTACTCTTTCAAAAAAGAAGAAGAAGAAGAATAAAAATCTAGTCACCCTGGATGAGATTATTGAAATACCAGACTTTGATCCGAGAACATTGGATCCAGAGTCACTTACAAAGTATGCAGAACTTTGTAAAAGGAAAGCTATACAAGATAAGCTCAAAAAGGATCACAAGGACACAAAGGTACTAGAAACTACAAAAGAAATACTATTGCAGATTGTACTTGATATGGACATTGATCAAGATGCACCTATTCTTGATCAATTAGCAGTTCTTACCAACACCATCACATCAAAGAATGTAGATGCAGAGAAGGAAATAGAAGAACATGCAGATTAGAAGTACCAATACAAGCTAACAGAGAAAATAAGGCAAGAAGTGGAAGAGAACAAGGTAAAGCTATCTAAACTAGTCAATACATTGGAACCAATTATTTTAGAAGTATAACCTTAGTTCAAAAGTTATGCACCATAGAGAAATTCACTAAGGAGAGCAATGAAAAGATTGCAAAAATAGATGCAGATCTTAATGCTAGTTCACAAGGTCTCACAACCAATGACAATGCATTCATGTTGCATTATGACAAGATTATGGAAGAAAAAATGTTGAGACTTGAGATTCAAGAGGCAGAATCCAAATTTAGAGATGAGGTAACTGAGCTCCAGGCTCTACTACTACCAAATCTCACATTACTACAACAACATATGACTTCGGCAAGAACATTGATTGCCACCTCAGAAATATCTATAACAGAAAGAATATATGATATGCATGCAAGAATCACCTTGGAAATCATGACCCTTGAGCACCTCAAAGAACAATGAGAAAAGAAAATAGAGGACATTCAAAAAACCCATTCCCACATTTTTGACAAATTGTAAGTATTACACCTTTGTCAGTATTATAAAAAAAATGGGGAACTGATATGATAAAAGGGGAAATGATTTGGTGTGATAAGGTGAAAGGGGGAAATAATAAAATGGGTAAATATATGTATAAAGGAAAGTGTATATACATGTACATATACTATACCGAGGCATACACATAGGGGGAGTCATATTGACAAGGTAAACACATGGTGTATATACTAAAAATTTTAGTTTTGCACATGTCAGTTTTTGATATTAATGCCAAAGTGGGAGATTGATGATCATATTTTGTCATTAGTATAGAAAGGAAAGAGTTTTTGAACCATCGGTAACATGATCACCGAAAGATAGGTTTATAGTGTAACCCGACATAGAAGTTCACAGAGGTCACCGAAAATGTTAAGTGCAAGAGAACACCGAAACCAGTCTTCACCAACAGACAAGTTCATAGAGGAACCTACTAGACAAGTTCACAGTGAACACCTATAGTCAGTCTATAGAGAAAACCAAGAATCAAAATGTCTACAGAGACATCACCGAGGAAAGACTACAGAGCAACCCAAGCACCAGTCTACCGAGAGACAACTTTAATTATGAGAAATGTGGATCTGAGTTACACATCAGATAAAACACTTGAGTTTTATATTTATCTTTAATGCTTATCTTTAAAACCATTTCTTGAGGGACAAGTAAAGCAAATGTAATTGTTTTAATCAGTCTAACTAATTGAAAACATGCAAACTAGGAGATCAAGGTCAAGTTGTAAACCTTTGATCATAAAGTTATCATTGTAAAGCGTGAAACCTATTTTGGTCAATATATTATATAAATAGATGTAGAAATCAATCAGACATTGATGATTGTATCCGTAGCAGACATCTAAGGATTTGACAGAGAGTTTTATGCAGAAGGACAGCAAAAGATGAAATCAGTTATAAAGAACAAGATTCAAGGCTACCAAGCAGAACAAGGTATTAATCAATCACTATAGGTGATACATCATATTGTGAACTTAAAGGATTTGTACTTGGTAATTCAAGATTGCATATAATCAGGTCAATAAATATTTTTGACTACATTCTAAAAAGTGTAGCAAATAGAAGAAATCCTTTAAGAATGTGGATTTAACAATCCTTATATAAATCTCTTAATCGAGTGCACACTTAATAGCGTTGCTAAATCTCTTAACCGAGTAGACCTAACCTATCTAAAATGTTACTCCTAACAAGGTAAGATCATCAGAAGTGATCAAACTTGTAGCCTTAACCAACACCTTCCATTCTGCAAATAGTGAAGTTTTGTGGGTTTCATCCCCACCGCAGTTTTTACCTTCTAACATAGGTTTTTTGCGTTACCAATTCTTGTGTCATGTGTACTTACATTTCATGAATGTTTCTATGAATTTTTACATAGAATTAATTTTATGTTGTGATATTACATACATAAGATAGAAAATCATCAATGGTCGGTAATGCAAGGAATTGATTACTAAAGGATTAAAGGTTAATTGATAAAAAAATTTAAGGGTACTAATTCACCCCTCCCCACTCAGTGCACAACATTCCATTATTCCAATAGGTTCAAGTCTGAAATGTTCCACACCTCAAAACAATTTAAAGAGTTGCTTAAAATTTCAAAAAAAGAGTGGACAAAGGGAAGCCTAGCATGGGGATCAATGACCTCTACAATTTGGAATTTGATAGCTCCTGCAGATAATGGTTTTTTGTGGCACTTGGAATCCTTTCCCACACCTTATACAATGCCTTTTCCAACCAATACACCCTCTGATAGCAGCCCGGCGTGATCTTTAATTGCATATGTATGAACTTCTTCGTGTAAGCGCCACTTGTCGACTATGGGTGACTGCACTCAGAAAATGTACATTCACAAACAAAACTTGTGTGTCATAAAGAAAAAATAATTTAGCTTAAAGATATAGAGCAGGGGAATGACTCCAACAATTACCAATTCAGACGGCCTGTGGGACTTGCCCACTTCACTGCACAAGACTTTGGCAAGGATTTCCATCGCAAGCTTGACTTGCGCAACCTTGCCAATCATGAGAAGCCCGAGATCCTGTTTTGCACACATGGTTTTCCTATGCCACAATCCTATAAAGAAGAGAGAGTGAGGCAACTGTTGTTACTGTATGAAATAGACTGCTGACTGGAAAATAGACAGGCCAATACATTGTTCGAAGTATCGCATGGTGCAGGGATTTCAACGTGCAAAATATCGTCAGAAAATGTTCCCAAAAAATTTCTTGTTAGCTTTGATCTATGTTCCACACACATAGAATCATCTCAAATGGGAGTATCCTAGAAGACAAAAGATCAGTTTACGCTATGTCTGCATCCACTTTCATTTGTACTATAACACCTTGTGCAAGAACATAATACGTACATCTCTGATTGGGGGTTGCATCATGCGAGGGGTGTGCATGCTAACCCCAACATTGTCACCCTAACATGACGTATAAGTGGGATGTATTAAGAAAATTTGCTATAGACGACACTATCCAATGTGTAGAGAAATGTATCTACACATTATAACAAATATTATATAGATATCGGTTCTTCCACTCAAAAAGAACTCACTTGTTCGCATGCACACCCCTCATCCCCGCCATTTCCCTATGGAGTAGGTTGTGTCACCAGTCAGAATGGTCAACATCGTCATATCCAAAAAAGTGATGAAAATAAGGAATACCATACACCCACCACACAAGACTTACCCTGACATCCATCTCATTGCTATCTAGTGACATTTTTTCTATGCATTCTTTATGATGAATTATATGGTCTCCCAAATTTCTGATCGCCAGAATGGGCGCCCTCATTTTCATTCACAGCGAGACCCAAGATAAAGCCATCTTCACTACCCTCCTCTGCTAGACTATGTCCTTTTTCCACTGAGGCCTGACATGGCAAGATAATTCAGGTGTCATTTATTAGAATTGCGAACATGGTGAGTGGTCAAATGGAATAATAAATGAATACTTATACTACCAAATTACCTTCTCCTCTGACTAACCACAATCACAAGACAACAATCTTCTCTTCCTCCTTTTCTTGAGCCTCTGACTTCTGTCACTAGAATCCCACCCTATTTTCAACCTGTCAACGACATCTAAAAAATTACTAGCCTTATCATTTCTAGAACTTTTCCTCCTGATTACCAACTTTTTCCATCCCATGGGCCTTGGATGCATGGAAGGTTTTCCAGCTGCACCTGGGGTGGCAGGTGGTGCAAATGTTGATGTATCCTTGCCACTGTCCTGGCACACACTTTTAGATTCACCTGGACTGCCCTGTCAGTGCTACTTTTTTTCAATGTCAATCAAAATAATAGGAAACAAAACAATTATTTCAAAAAATTAAAAATTAGACTACTCATGCTTTCTTCAATTTGCCATTACCTGGTAATCTTTTCTGCGCACCAATGCTAGCTCCTTAATGCATTGGCTAAGGGAGGTTTCCCGCGTCTTGGTGCTTTGATGAATGGAAGTTCATGCCTCTATAGCCTATGTACCAAAATTTTAGTCCTGTGTCTACCAAACACACACCTACATGGCAGTAATAGACCACTTTGTTTTTGCACTGCTCCATTCTATATTCGGTCCCCCTGCACACACAGAAGTAGATCAGAACATAATATTATCAAGGAAGAAGGATGACTACACTATTCGTATGCTCAACTTTTTAGAAATAAATCACACCTTACAATCGCCCTGACAATTCACACCCTCTCCCCAATCGTTGCCAAGATCCATCTCATCCACATCATCCTCGTTCTCAGTACTGGCATACTTGTCATTGCTCTTTGTGCCTTCGTTCATGCCAATGTTGATATCAGAAGTCTCTCTTTCATCTTGAGGTTTTCCATTGTCACCTTGACCAACTACGTCACCTTCAACTGCTCACTTTGAGGGTCCATCCACACCACATGCAGTGCTCACATCACCCTGAAGAAAAAAAAATTATGCCAACAATAAGACGCCCATCATTTGAAGCTTGAAGATTGTGAAGTGAATATATACACATTTTAACACTAAAATCATTGAAATTATATGATATTGCTATGATGAAATATAATTACTAGTTTACTTGTTGCATTCGAATGGGCAGCTCTCACCAGTCTGGGAGAGATCCTTCCGAAATTCCCCACTGTGGCTGACAATAAAAATTCAACTTATTACTGAACTTGCAAACCCTTTGATGGACTAACACCAAATAATATTTATAGGCATCCTCAAACCGTACTATCTTACCAACACATTTTTTTCAACTTGCGAAGCCCTCTGAGTTGGCCCATTGTACAACACCTGAAGTGTATCACTGATTTCAAGTGATTTTCCCTTTAACTTTTGCATCATACCAGCCTGCACATATTAAATAATAGGAGTGTTATTGCCGGTCAAGTTGCAAAATTAACATGTGCCTTGGACCTCCCAATGAAAATTTTTCAAGTGGAAAAGCAACTTAACATACAGAATATCGACATGTTTACATTCATATTAAAGAACTGCATGTAAGGTTCCACTCTACTCTTCTAGAATTGAATCCGTGAGGGGATCCCCTGATTCAACTAGGACCTTCATTTTAGAAAATCCCCTATTTATCAACTTATCCTATTATGGAGTTTTGTATTTGTCACTAGATAGAAACAAACATTGACCACCTCGACAACAAATTTAAAAGTACATAGTGTAAAAGAACAGTTATTTTACCGCAAGTATTTTGATGAATATTTCAAGAAAACATACATTGTGAAAAAGAATAGTTATTTTAATGAACATCCATATTTGTAGATTATCTTTGTCACCATGAATATACTCATGTCAGCCTTGTAAAAGGCACATAAATAAACTCCCTTTCATCTTTAATATACCTAACACAAAAATTCATAAATATCTATTCTATGTATAGCTTCTTCATTCGATTTGATCGGTATAGTCACAAAACTTATATATCAATCGATGTGATTTTATTATATATCAAACAACATACAGCTTCTATATATAATATTTTCCATTTAATAGAGAGAATACAAGGAATGGCTATGACGAGCGATCAAATTATATGGCATCGCAGACTTCAGATTATGGTTATTCCTACATAATTTTGTTTTCTCTAAGGCTCTTCACACAAATGGATAGCCTTACATTGAAAGGCTATGATTAAGGGTAGAGAGGTGTGCCATGGGAAGGGATATATGCCATGGAAATGGTATATTCCCTTGCCAACCCAACACAGTGATATGCATAGACAATCACCCAGGATAAATAAACCATTGCACATGATAAATAAAAGCACTTTGATAGGAACCCAAGAGTTTATAACATCACCAAGGGCAATAGGGATATCACCCAACAGGATGGAACGTGGAAATCCAAGTAAAGAATGTGTCAAACTACGTATTCCAAGGAATTCTGGTAATCCTGGCAAAGACAGGTAGCAACGTACTAAAAAAATCCTATCTCTTTGTATATATATTTTGTCATTATATATAATGGTTGTTAGACGTTGATATCTAAATAAAGTGGCTATTTAGCTATATTTTTCAAATTAACAACAGTTGTGGCATTCATTACAACAATTGATTATTTCCGTGGATTCAAAACTAACAGTGTGTTTTCAATGTGACCTTCCCCTCCTAACTAACAACCAAACACATGCAAACTATTTTTAACGAATATCACGTACTACGTCAACAGTACAAATAACAATTTTTTGAACATCTCAACTATCAAACAGACTATACCTTTCGGTAGTTTGAAAGCACTCTATAGCCATTAGATATTGCAAACAATAGTATCACTTAAATATAAATAATTAACCTTATTTCAAGAACAATGCAAAAACAAATCTAGACTCAATTGTTAGGTCTCTACTTTTCTCTGAATTGATTCCCTATGGAATTAAAATAGTGTATGTATTTCAACCATCTTCAAGTTAACTGCAACCTAGCATCGATTCTCTATGACCTCTACACATCAACCCAAAAAATTACAAATGAAGTCCTCTGCACACACCGACTTATATATCTGTCTCATTATGATTTCGAGTATGACGACCTTCCAAAAATAATCAAGCCTACAACATTATCCCTCTCCATACACCTTCACATTGACGCCAAAATAGGAATATATTAGCGCAGCAAAAATTTCGGTGCTTCAAGAGGCCATTTTCATTCATTGCGGTCTGCGGGCATCTGCTCAACATCAACATCGTCATTCTATCCAACTTCCTCTATTCCTTCAAAACTTTGATCCTCATCTGGCACACATGGCTCAAGGCCCAAGCCAAAGTCATGGTGTCTATGTTTCAATAGGAATAAAATAGATCCAAAACTCTTGCTCAATTCCTAGATCATTGTAACACTCAACCCTTAATCGTGCCTCTAGACTCCAATCCGAGCGATTTCATCGTCCAAGAACATTGCAGATTGCATGTAAGCCTGAAGACAAGGTCTGACACTTGGATCAACATTGAACATCTCTCGAGACACTATTCCTCCTATCGAGGCTTTTCCCTTATACATTTTGTAACCCCTTATAGTGTAATTGTTAGGAATAATAGTCCACAAGATAATTGAGAGGGGGGGTGAATCAGTTGTGATATAGATTATTAAACTTTAAAATTTGTAAACCAGAACTTCAATGCAAATGATAACATAGTAAATACCAACACAATAACACAATACTTGTTGTCAAGGAAACCCTATAAAAGGTAAAACCCCAGTGGGAATTAGCACCCACAAATAATGTACTGAGAGTATAGTATCCTTGTTAAAATATTTAGCCCTGTTAGGAACTTATTACAACATTACAGTACACAGTCCCTGTTAGGATTCAAGAAAAGTAGTAGGCTCACTGCCTAGGCACACTTCGCAAAGAAGGTTAAAGCCACCTTCAAGGATTCATAATCCAAACAAGTGTATATAGAAAATTTATAATCCAGTGAACTGTCTGATAGCAATTATCTTTGCTTGGTCAGTTCCAATGAAGTATTCTTATCACAAACTCTACTCTACTCTACATTCATCAACAAAACAAGCCTCACAACTTTCACTTCTCTTCATTTTCAATATCTTCCACTACCACATCTTTCCAAAAGAAAAGATCACTCATATATACCCTATTACAATAATTCATTAGGTCAGCCAGTTAAGCTTTCCTAATACATAAATAATTAATTAGGTCAGCCAATTAAGGATTTCCAATATACAAATAATTACATAAGCCCTTTCTAAGATACACACGGTACCTATAACAAGTAAACATCATTTACAATCCATCAGTTATACTCCTAGATCCACAATCTACGCTTGTAATTCATAGTACACGCTACATGTCTGAATTCAGCCACCAAAATAGGTCTCCTCCATAATACACACCTTAGCTGATGTCACCAGTTATCACACAAAAATAGAACACAACCCATTATTCCACAATATGTCTTCTATCCTCCAATAAGCTCGCTTCTTTTGAAATATATTCGCTAGTAAGATATACCTGAAACATAGAGACCTACTCTGTCAAGCATTACAATCACAGTCCAAAAACCAGTCTTCACAAAAACAACTGTAATAGCCTCAATATGTAACATAAAGCCAAGCGACCTTAGGAATAAGGTCATCACACATCCTTCTTCATATAATCAACTTTGATCATTCTGAAACATCCGTATAGTGTTCGTACACTTTTTCCAGTCAAGTAACCAATCTATCCTCTCCACAGAAACATATGTTGACATCAGTGACAAAACATGAATATCAATTTAGCATGATCAATACCCAAAACTGATATCATCCAACAATCTCCCCCTTTTCCATTGATGAAAACATATGGGAAAATCCATCAACCCAAAATCAACTCAAAAATACTTTCTCCTCAATACGATCTTCTTAATATCCTCAACATAAATCTCCCCAAAACAATAGGGATTTTCACATATATTCCTTCCATCTTTGGTAGCAATGGAAAAGGGTACCATAACTAATCTATAATCTTCTGTAGCTTTTTCAAATCTTCATGTCCAACAGCCAGGTGCAAGATCACCCAAATGTACTCTAGTGTTCCTTCGATTACTCCCCCTGAGGAGTAGATCCACACATCAAGTCTAGAAAATGATATAGCTCTAAAAGCCACTGGACTGATACATATCTACATCAATTAATTATCACAAGAAGGGGCTCTAACCCCAAGCATGCTTTTGAGATACTCAAAAGCATCTTTTGGCAAAGGTTTTGTAAATATATCTGCTATATGATCCTTTGTGCTAATATATTCCAGTTTAATCTCTTTCTTTGCTACCTTCTCCCTCAAGAAATGATACATAATAGAAATATGTTTAGTCTTTGAATGAATTACATGTTTCTTTGACATATTCACTGTGCTAGTGTTATCACAATGGATAACCACTATTTCTTCAAAAATTATTCCAATGTCCTCCAACATTTGTTTCATCCAAACAACTTGTGTGCAATTTATTGCAGCAGCAACATACTCTAATTCAAAAGTATATTGAGCAATACAGTTCTGCTTCTTTCTCAACCAAGAAACCAACCTTTTCCCAAGGAAAAATGCACCACCACTAGTACTCTTTGTGTCATCCACATTACTTTCACAATCAGCATCAGTATAAGCATGTAAAATAAAATTATCTAATTTTTCATACCATAATCCATATTTTGTTGTTCCTTTCAAATATCTGAAAATTATTTTCACGACAGCAAGATGTGTCTCTTTGGGATTCGCTTGATACCTTGCCACAATACCAACTACATTGGTAAAATCCAGTCTAGTGTGAGTTAGATATTGTAGACCACCAATCATAGATCTATACTTTGTCTGAACTATACTTTGAGTCTCATCATTACTAGTCAGTTTATATCCAGTCACCATAGGTGTTCCAATAGGTTTACAATATTCCATTTCAAACTTCTTCAACATTTCCTTAAGATACTTGGTTTGAGATTTAAAAATGTCATTCTTACTCGAATTAATTTGCAAACCAAGAAAAAATTTCATTTCACCAATCATTGACATCTCAAATTCATTTCCATTTCTTTAGAGAACTTCTTGCTCATTTAATCATTGCCTATAAAAATGATATCATCCAACAATTCATTAAATTCTTCAAACTTCACTCTAGGAAATACAACCCTCATCACATCAAAAAGCACAAAGAATCAGCGAAAACTTTAGTGGCAATTATTCACCATTTGGCGAATGCCGCATGTCGGCGACCCCTGAATTGGTGAATATTTTTCACATATTGGATTGACCCTATCACCTGACATTTATTAATATTGGGTCCAAATCCTGGGCCCATCACCCATCGGTTTATTTAATTTTTCCATTTCTTACACATTATCACCAATGGAATATAAATTTTGGTCCCCATAAATTTAAAACATTCACCTATAATTTCTAAGTGACACCAAATCGACGGCCTATATTCACCAATCATTTTATACATATATATTTATAGGCAACCCCAAATTTGCCTGACATTTTACGAACGCATGTCTCTAACCAACGTAATTTAGCCAACTTTAACAATCATGCGAAGGTATTGGACGATCCATAATCACCTCGAAAATAAAAAAAGATGTGTTACAATTATGCAGGCCTCACCAAATATTTGTATACCTAATACCTCCCACCAAATTTCCCAAATAAGGATTAGTATAAAAACATCCTGATATCTATATGATATCTCTATATTTGATCGATAGCAAATTTTTAGAAGTTTCAGACTATTGAGTGCAACTGTATACTGCATTTTAATTTGAGGCAAAGGTAAGTGATACTTATTCTATGACTCTGTGATTTTGAGTTCATTTACATTATTCCCGAATAGGTTTGCAAAAATGAGGTTTCTTTTCCCTTTCGGTATGAAATACACCGCACGTCGTTGATCTGTGCTCATCCAACGGTCGCTAGCATTGTTGCACTATTGTGGGTCCCATTAACTTTTGGCTTGTCATTTGATGTCACTAGGAAATGTGTGAGTGTCACTTAATCATTTTAAATTACAACTTTAGCTTATTAGTTATTACATTTAATAAATGTTTAGTTTTATAGTGTAGTCTGATTTAGATTTTAATTCAATTATTTCTATCTGTATTATAATCACACATCGATATGACACATTGGCAAATTAAAAATAGAAACTTGCTTTGTCTCTGGACTAATAAAGAAACTTAATCATTTAAAAAATTCAGAATCTCAGTCTTCAGATTTAAAAATGGAAGTACTAATCCATCACTTAAGCATACTTAAATGTCTAATACATAGGTAAAGCAACTAATTAAAATATTGTAATCACAGAGAAGTCTAAGAATCATTTTTTGTACCCATAAAAAGAAAATTGAAACAAACTTGAAAAAAAAATTATTTATTTTTTTCATAAAATTACATCGTACAATAAAAATAGAAACCTACTAGGCAACTTCTTATCGGTATAAAAAAAAGGTGAAACTTTGCATGTCCATTGTCAAAAGACCAGGGTAACGGGAATGGGTAAACTAGGGAATCAGGGATCTTCATCTTCCCTTTCCTCTGAGTAGAATTTTCCAGAGAGGATAATCTTCAAGAATTCGTCAAGCCATGTGTATTCCAACTTGTCAAATTCATCAAGGTAAAACCATTTCTAGAGAAAATCCCTCCCAAGCTATGCCCATTTCCTGTGTCGCGTTAGTTGCTCGTCATTGAGGTTCAACAGAAAGAGTTGTCTGGCCACATTCCTGCCCGGCTCCAACAGCTTGTGTATATCTCTTGGCCAAGGGATCCCCACCCCTAATTCTACAAAAATAGCAACATTGGCATTGTCCTTTAGGAATTTCTCTTTAAAAACCTTCCTCAACAGCATCAGCATATCCACCTTCTGTCCTTCGAGGTCGATGAGAGACGCAAAAAATAAGACGTAATGTCAGTGTAGACGTGGTATCTGTTGAAATTCTTAAGGAACTCTCGACCCAATAACATCAACATAGAAGAATTTATAAAAGTGTCGCCACCAACCTCCCTACAAACGGAAGTGAGAATTTCTTCCGAGACATTGCCCAAAAATGACCTCTAGTCATCTGGGGATGTGCATCTCAAACGGAATTGGTGTGTCCATCTTTAATTCTCAAAAGCCTAAAGAACTAAAAACCTAAACCTTAAAACCAGAGGCAGAATTTCTACCACCGGCAGCTCCGACTCTTAATCTACCAAAAGAAAAATGAAGAAGAAAGAAGCCAGATTGTCTATAAATAGCCCCAACCCCTTGATTGATAGTAGTGATCACAGATACTTAGCAATTAATAATTATTCTTTCTTTAATCATATTTAATGCATTTTCCATAAATGCATTATGCATGTGAGAGATTTAAATCCACTGTCCTTAATCTTTCATATCTACATGTAAATCTTTCCCATAAATGCATGCGTACTATTGACAGTTAAAGATGGTAGTTAAAGAATGTCATTGACAAGGCATTTATTTCTTTTTGAGTTACAAGTTACAAGTTGCAGTTGCATTATCTACCGTCCATGTAAACAAATAACCAGTAGTAATCAACGATCATGGTTACGGTGCACTTTTTAAGGCTTGATACGTGTCATCATTTCGGTGACTTCCTGCAGAAGTCTGTTTCCTTCAGAAATTTAGCCCGAAATTAAATTTCAGCCATTGATCTAGGATGATCAAATGGTCTCAAATAATACATTTAACAATATAAAAAAATGGATATTACTAATTATGTTATGTGTCTATGTATGATCAGTTATATTCGCAACAAATAAAGGTGATATTCGTTGGACGTGATATTGCATTAATTACAATGTTGCGTGTCATTATTCTGGTGACTTCTTGGAGAACTTTGTTTCCTTCAAGAAATTGGGCCAAAATTAAACTTCAGCCATTGATCTAGGATAATCAAATGGTCTCAAATAAGACATTTAATATTAGTTGGTGTTGGCCCACATGACACATTGACGAGTCCCATATTTTGAAATTTGTCAAATAAAATATTTATTTCTCCCATAATTAACGATAGATTAGCCAATAAAATAAATATATTTTCAAACGGAACATATGAATTGCCAGTACAAATATTTTTTTTCCCTTCAAAATAATATCATTCGCCTCATATATTATATACATTTCCCCACATTAATTTATAATTCGCCAGGATTTTATGGAATTTTCATTCGGATGATTCGCCATGATTTTACACTTTTTCCTAGGAGGGGGTTTCTTAAATTTATCCCTGCAAAGAATGCAATCCATATCATAACAAAAATTACACTAAACCTTTCACCATAATAAGATCTTGCTCTTGTAGGACCACACAGATCTATATGCACCAGATCCAACTTCCCTTTTGCTGAATAAGATTTGCTTCTAAAACTGCTTTTGGTCTGATTCCCCATAACACACTCTCACACATAGTGTTAGATGGCTTTACATTCTTAGGTAGATCTCTTACAGCATTAGTCATACTTGCCTTCACAATGTTATCAAAGTTAACATGAAAAAATATTTTATGCCATAACCAATTGTCATCAACCTTCACAATAAAATAAGAAGCTTCAGATGTATTCAATCCAAATACATTACCTCTATATTTAGTACTAGATACGATCAAATCTTCTGATTTACTTCTGATAGAGAATTTCCCATTAATTAATTTCAACTGATAACCTATGTCCACTAACTATCCAACACTCAACAGATTATGCTTAAGTCCATCAACAAGTAATTGTCAGTATTTGTCTTTCCATCCAGAGAAATAGATCCTACTCCAATGATAATTTTAGGAGTATTGTCACCAAATCTCACAACACCACCATCATATCTTTTCAAACTCACAAATTTGTTTTTATCTCCAATCATATGATGTGAACAACCATTGTCTATAACCCATTTAGATTTCTTTTCAACACGAGATACTAAGGGTTTTTCCTCATGTATAGGCTCATCATCCTTCATAGCAATAAATCCAATTTCATCATAGTCACCATCATCATCAGAAATACCCTCCCTAGCATAATAACATTCTTTGTCTTTAGGATACTTTGATTTATAAAACTTAGGTTTGTGCTTAGGAACCCTTGTAGGACATCTAGATGCAAAATGACCAATCTTGTTACATGAAAAACATTTCAAAGGTAATTTGCTTTCAAATTTACGCTTACCTCTCTTTTCTCTTCTAGCAATTAATGCTACCAATTCATCTAGCTTTCTTTCTTCCTAATGTATCTGTTCCCATTCCTCAGCATAGCCTCCAAGATCTTCTCTTAGTTCACCATAGTTGGTGCTCGTAATTCAAGATAAGGTCTTTTTGTTCTTATGCACGGTTTCCTTAAATGCTGACTCAACTTTAGGTAAAGTATTTCCTAATTCTGTGGCCTCAAAAGTAGTTAGTTTTCCAATCAACATCTCTCTAGTGAAGTTCGGTGTCAAGGGTATAATCTCCTCTATAGCTTGTACTTTGGTTCTATAAGCAGGTGTCAAAGATCTAAGTATCTTTGCAATCACTTATTCCTCACTATAAGTAGCTCCTAAGTTTCTAAAAACTAGTAACCACTTCAGTAATTCTTTGTCCATATGCCCTAATGTTCTCATCCTCTCGCATCTTCATTGATTCCATATTTGTCTTCCAATTTTTTAGCTTTGCTTGTTTTTTAAATTTGTCTCCTTCATATAGTGCTTCCAATCTTGTCCAAATCTCATGTGCAGAGTCCAAGTCTTTTACTTATGTGAATTCACCTTTAGAAATTGCATTGATCAATGACTCCCTTGCAACCATATTACATGAAAATAGTTTCTTTTGATCTTCAGTAGCTTTCTCCATTTTTTCCTTAGTCGCTATCTTCTCATTCTTCTTTGTGATCATCCAGTAGTCAATTCCCAAACATAGCAAATGTGTTCTCATCTTGTTCTTCCAACTGTCAAAGTTTTCAGGATCAAATTTTGGACTATCCTTCCTATAGTAAGACAACTTCAAGATCACCTCAAGCTGTTAATCTTTCTCTCTAAGGACCAGTAGCTTTGATACCAATTGTTAGGAATAACAGTCCACAAGGCAGCTGAGAAGGTGGGGTGAATCAATTGTGATATAGATTATTAAACCTTAAACTTTGTAAACCAAAAATTCAATGCAAATGATAAGATAGTAAATGCCAACACAATAACACAATACTTATTGTCAAGGAAACCTTGTTAAAGGTAAAACCCTGGTGGGAATTACCACCCAAAAATAATGTACTGAGAGTATAGTATCCCTGTTAAAATATTTAGCCTTGTTAGGAGTTTATTACAACATTACAGTACACAGTCCTATAACCACTTGGATTTGGTCTGCTTATACTATAGACCCTATTTTCCCTAAGTGTGATCATACCCCCAATTATGTCCAAATGACCCTGTTACTACTTGGCATAATTCTTTTGAAATCAATTTAATCTCCTAAAGTGATCAAATCACTAAATTATT
>MU226170.1:393302-408898 GCA_018584345.1 Thuja plicata
TGAATAGTAGTGTTGTTATGCCAAGATTTTGAAGGAATCTCAAAGCATTGTTATGCTACCCATTCCTTCATAGCTTCATGCACACTCCATAGTTACTTTCTTATATGGTTATAATGCTCATTTTTAGGCTAATATGCATGCTCAATAATTAAATAGTTGTTTTAAACTTGAATCTTTCATGCTAGGTTGTTTATGTCACTGATATTAGTATAATCTGAGGGCTGTTATGTTATTTTCTACACTCATCCTAGTTAGAAAGAAATAAGTCGATGTTAGGGTTTTATATGCTCATTAACCCTTGTTTGTCACTAACATAATGACTTATTGAAGTGTTGTGTCACAGGTAACAGGTGCACAAATATACACACACATTTCTGGCGCACACTGTGGGGCCCAATTTCCAACTTGGCCTCATTTTGAACTTATTTTTCACTAATTTTCATGCACAAGATTCTGTTACAGGGTCATTTTTGGTCATTATGGATCACATCCAGGATACGCCCTCGCATCGCAGAAAATGAGGCTTGCATCCGATATTTCCCAGATCATTTTCAGTTTAGGATCGCATCTGGGGAGCATGTTGTCGTATCTGGTAAGAAAGGTCACATATGGTATACTATATCACATTCAGTTATTTTAGGCTCGCATCTGGTTAGAAAATTTGCACACTTCCTTTGCCTAACTCTAATATCTTAACCAATTGTGTTTTTTGACATTTTGCAGCCTAACAATTGTTTGCAGGTTGTTATTAAAGGTTTTTCATGGGAGTTGAAATAAAGGATACTAACTTGGTTTTTTAGGTTTCCAAACCCCCATCTTGACCTCTATTTACTTGCTTTAAACACTAAGAAACATTTTCCATTCTATCACTAAACTGACTAGAGGACTATGCTCTTTTCCTTTTAAGGAAAATCAGAAACTCACACATCAATTTTTGGGTTGAAAGGAATTTGGAGTTAACTGAACAAGAAAACTCTCATCGTATAATCTCTTTTGGATCAGTAACTGAACAAAGCAAAGCACTAAATTTGTGGGTTAAATGAACAAACACACTGTCTAATTTTGGGAAACAGAAATTGGACAAGCAACTCATTAAATATTGCAGTTAATTGAACAAGGCAAACTTTATTTTTCAAGCATCCTATTTTCATTAAATAGGAACATCTAAAGCAGGCACAACATTGCTTGAGGGAATGAACTCTTTGCTTGCCTTTATTTTAGGAGAAAATGACTTAGATTAGGAGAGTATGCTCTTCTTCTTTGGAAGAATCAGAAATCTAGACATCGAAAGTTTGCCAATCCTTTGTATGCATATTTAATAGTGGAGGGCCTGCCAACCGAGGAAAAATCTCCTGGGAATGACCCAAGTGAGGACATGTTTTACGCCAATCCTTCCAACTCACTATAAATAGTTTCTTCCTCATAGGCTAAAGCCTTGGAAGACAGAGTCAATTTTATTCAGGAAATTTTGACATCATTCTTTGAACATGCTTGGGTATATGTAGAGCAAAGCCGCTTGAATCTTTCTTGCGAGACTACATATATTTAGGTACTCATAGGGCTATATGCCTCAATTTTTCCTTGTGCAATTCTATGGGGGACAACTTCAAATGGATTGCCCAATAATAGACAATAATTGAGCTGAAAGAATTCTTAATTCACCTCCGAAAGGGTGATAATCTTTGTGCAAGGCAAAAAGTAATTGCCCCAAAACACTCGTCATATTGTGCCCTCACTTGCATTTGGATTCGGATAATACTACATCATGACTGGAGCCATTGTATGCTTGGTGTTGGCTGTATTCTGATTAGCATTTGAGTGTGTACCTAAGTCAACGAGCAAGGATTTTCATCCTCCACCTAGAAAATAGGGTAAAAAGCATGTCTGTTTCTCTAACAAAGCAACAGTTGCTTGATATGTCTGAAAAATCACTAAAAAGATAAACTCCTTCAAACAAGAAACAATATTCAAACCTTCAAATACATGTGTTTATCACTCACTAGCAAGTTTTCAAACACGATTGCAGATCAGACAAACTGCACGAACTCCCAAAACGTAAATTTCAAAACTGGCAAAATCTGACAAGGACATCAGAAAATTGCATCTCGGATGTCCTGGATCATTTTTGGTATCCTGGCTCGCATGCGGTATTTTGGCTCACATCTGGTTAACACATAGTTGCATCTGGTATTTAGGCTCACATCTGGTGTCATTAGAGGCTCACATCTAGGACAGTGGGTACTTGTAGAGGTATTTCTTAGAAAGTCTCAGTTGATTTAGGTACCCTTTTGGCTCTTTAGTCTGTCCCTGTTGTCTTTTCTAGTCTCCCTACTATTATATCAGAACGCTTTTTCAAACGTCTACCTTGCATGCTTAGTCAGTCTTTCACAATCGGTTCAATACGTGTGGTCTACCCGCTTTCTACCAACAACTTGGTTCCCAACTCACTATCAGGGCAATCTAACCCTCTGACACTGGAATCATTTACGTCCACCAACAACAAACAGTTACTCTTACCTAGACGCACCCACTTAATGGTTTGAAATTCTCACTTGCACTATTGGGAAACATTGACAAAGTTGAGAAACAACTTCATGGTTAACACAAGACACAACAATTACACATCTAAAGGATTGAAAGTGCCTCCTAAAACACCACACTTTCAAGGGGAAACATCTCATAGTTCCCTACTTGATCTAGAATCCCCACAAATGGATAGTGATACTCACAGATGGAGTGAGGCTTTTGAGGAATATAACAATGGCAAACACCAAAAGCCTGAAGATACAGATGAGGAAGAAGAACCCAAGTTTGACCGTCCTTTATTTGAATCAGGCAGTGAAGATGACATCACCGAAGAGGAGTACAATAAACTCAAGCAAAGTAGAAAATTCCAAAAGATGATGGAAAAGATAATTGGTGAGGATAAAGAAAAATACTTCCTCCATCTAGCGTCCATGGGTGTCAAATTACCTAAAGATAATGATGTGGAAAAACTCAAATAAAATGAGGTACCAACTCCTATATCCATTCTCACCAAACAACTCACTTTGATGCAAATAGAGCTTGCAAACCTCAAATAAGAGAAAGAGAAACCCAAAACAAAATACTCTTTGGACACCATTTGTCCATTTCCTTTTGACAAGAGTATCACTATGGTCCTGTTTCCTCCCAATATGGCAAGACCAAAGTATGACAAGTACACAAGAGAAACTGACCCACACGATCATGTGAGGGAATTCTATGCTCTAAGCATAGAATACATGCACAAACCTACATAACTCATGCAACTATTTCCAGGAAGTCTAGGAGGTAATGCCATGGAGAGGTTCTCAAAACTAAACCCTAAGGTCAAAACATTTGAGGAGCTGATTCAATGCTTTATCTAGCATTACTCCTATAACATATAGCATGATGTAACCATGATGGACCTATGTAATACCAAATAGAAGACTGGTGAATCATTTACACACTTCTTACAAAGATGGAGGAAGATTTTGCACAATATTCAAGGGCCATTCCTGAAATAGAGAAGATGGAGATCTTTGTTAATAATTTGGTGCTTGAATTGAACTACGCATTACAAATGCAAGACTCACCAAGCTTTGATAGAATGATTAAGAACGCCCTCTGTATCAAGGAATTCATGGTCAAAAGGGGAGAGATCACCCTTCAAAATGAAAACAAAACCAACAACTCCAACTCCAAGCCTAAATGGTGGAAGCAAAACAAGAATGTTGCTAATGACAGAGTAGTTGATGCCTCTAATATTAACCCTAAACATGAGGTGTTCAATCTGACTAATAGTATGCAAAAAAGAAAGGATGCTAAGGTCATGACCCCCATACTCAAGGAAAACAAAGATAATAACAAGGGTCGGACATGGACTTCAAAACCTCAAAAAACTTTCACTCCTTTGGGAGAACCTCTCAAGACTGTTTTAAAAACACTATTGGATAACAAAGTTCTCACAATTCCATATTCCAAACTGTGGGAACCCCTAGGTGGTGGGATGATAATTCCTATTGTGTCTTTCATAAAAACAAGGGACACAAGACTAATAATTGTCTTAAGCTTAAACATATCATCCAAGACCTCATTGAAGGAGGTAAGATCAAAGTAGATGGACACACTACCAATAAGGACCATACAGCATTCAATAAGCCATTCCCTAATTACAACAAAGGAGAAACATCTAAAGGGAAGAGTAATGAAGTGAACTACACCTATTCCAATAATGACAATGTGATCAACATGCTAGACATTAAGACTGAATCAATTAATGTGGTCACAATCAAAGGTGTTTCCTTCCACTCAAATGCTGTAACACGGAGCCAAACACATGTCACGATCAAAGGACCCCCAAAACCAACATCGACGTCAAAGGTTCCTACCATTACTATTCCTAAACTAGCAGCAAAACATGTGATTACTTTTCCTGGAGCAAAGTATGACTTGGCAGACCAATTGCAACGAACCTCTGCCAAAATTTCCATTTTTGAGTTGCTCAAGATATCCATAGTACATAGAGAAATACTAGAACAAGATCTACATGCTGCTAACATCCCAAAGGATATTGATATAGACAAATTCCAAGTGATGGTCAATCACATCTCTGTGCCACATTACCTCTCCTTTTATGAAGAAGATGATAAGTCATTGACACATCCACATAATCAACCCCTCCATATCAAAGTCCTTATCCATAAATCTCATGTTAGATGTGTGTCGATAGATGGAGGCACAAGATTGAATATCTATACACTTGATCTAATCAAGAGACTGGGTCTCTCAGAATAGGCAATTGACTCTATAAGCAAAATAACTATCAAAGCTTATGACGAGGAAGAGAGATCATCCAAAGGTCTTATTGTTCTACCTATCAGAGTCGGCCCAATTGAGAGGAATGTCACATGTCGGGTACTGGATCTACCCTTAGCCTACAATATCCTATTAGGGAGACCATGGATTTATGAAATGCAATTTGTGCCATCTACTTACCACCAGTGCATAAAGTTCCCACATAATGGGGTGGAAGTGACAATTCCTACAGATGCTAACTACACTTGTAATAATATCAAAGCTAGTAGTATGATCCCGCATAACAAGGAGGCTATGGATGCAATTTCTCCTAAAACTACCAAGGACATGGTTATGAAGATTTTTGGTAAAACCTTAAAACTTAAAGAAATAGGTATGGGAGAGTACAAGCTGAACCTGACTCCCTCACTGACAGAACTTCCAGTGTCACCAAGATCCTATGGAAAACCTTCCTCGACATTCACACCTACAACATCCAAGGAGCCAGAAGTACACAAAGTGACTGGCATGGTAAAGGCATCCACATCTTCATTAGATAACACAGAAGAACAGGCAGTCTTGGACTGGAATTACAAAGGAGAACCGGTAGAAGCTGAGGTCAAACATGTAGAGATATCCCCTGAACAGTATGGCAAGGGATATGATTTCCTCAAACAGATGGGATACAAGGGAAAAGGGCCTATAAATGATATAGGGCAAGGGCTTATTGATCCTATACCCATAGAGTTCCAGAATACTTGAGACAAAATAGGACTGGGTTTTAATGCTAAAACTGATGAACCTGCTTCAAAAGATAGTCCAAACTCAGATAAAGGGAGTGATGAAACAGACAAACTAGAACAGTGGTCCTATGAAAGATTATTACATGTTAGCACAGAGGATCCCAACTACCAAGGAGAATGCTATGTACCCAGCTTTGAGGTACCATAAGATCTTCACACCCCCTTGTTATCACGACCTCCCATTCAAGAGGTAGGAGACACAACAACAGCTAGTCTAGAGATATCATTAATAGCAACAATTACTCAAGAGACACCCTGAAAAAAGGATTTAAATCCTAACTGGGGGTAATTGGTCATATTTTCACATGTCCTTCATCTACCCCACTTTGATCCACAGGTAGCTAACCGGGTACATCAAATAACCATTGTTGAATACTTAAACAGATCCGATGATGAAGTCACCGACTCTCATGATTATGAATGGGATGAGCTATATGTCACCACTGAAGATATTAGAATAGATATAATTCACATGTTTGTGGCACCCTCAGCTCCTCGTGAACAGTCTAACACTCCTCCCAATGACATTGATAATCTGGAAGTAGAAGAAGAATTCCTTCCCCCGATCATTGATGAAGAAACTGGTGATTACATAAGTCTAGAAGAATTTCATAGGCTACAAGAAAGAAGCCTCCTTTTACAGAGATAGGATGATGAGATTTCTACTGACGAGTCACTAGAGTTTGGTCTGCATATAACTAATAATGACCCTTTTAATGATGATATCACTCTTATTGATCTAAACATTGAAGAAATTAACTTAACAGACCATGTCATGTCGGTTAATGGTCTTGATGCTAACGCGATGCTATCCTTCCCAGAGACTGACTCCCTATCATTGGTACTTCCAAACCTAATTGATTGGACTGAAATAGATCCTACTCCTATCCTCAAATTTCCCAATGACTATAATCTGACTTGTTATCTAAATGCTTCTGACCCTCACCCTTCTTCCACCAATGCAAGGAGCGAGAACATGTCACAGGAGGATATCAAATTTCTCAGTCAAAAACTAAAAAATAAAAAGAAAAAGAGGACTGATGGTGAAAACCACTTTGTGGAAGTATCAGATCCAAAAATAGTAAAGAGAAAAGACGTATCCAATGGTGAAAACCTCTCAGAGGTGCCAAAGGATGAGACTCTTGATATCCTCCATAAACACTTTCAAGAACGGTCTTTAGTATTGATTGAACCAACACAACCAGTAAATTTGGGCACTGTTGAAAATCCTCAAATAGTCCACCTTGCACAATCTTTGTCCGAGGAAGAAAATGTACAATTTACAGAGTTCCTGAGAGAAAATAAGATCAAATTTGCATGGTCTTATACCGATATTCCAAGGCTGGATCCTAATCTAATCATGCATCACTTATCTATAGCTCCCGGGATCAAGCCCATGAAACAAAAACTTAGAAAAATGCATCCTCATGTTGCATTATTAGTAAAAGCAGAGCTAGAGAAGTTGTTGAAAGCTGGATTTATCAGAGTCATTTCCTATGTAGGATGGATCTCCAATGTGGTCCCTGTATCTAAAAATGATAAATCTATCAGGATCTGTATGGACTTCAGAGACTTAAACAAAGCATGTCTGAAAGATGACTTCCCTCTACCTAACATTGACATGATCATAGACCTCACAGCAGGCTACCAGATGTATTCTTTAATGGATGGATTCTCGGGCTATAATCAAATCAAAATTGCCCCGAGGATCAAGAGAAAACTGCATTTACATGCACATGGGGCACCTTTTGCTGGAACATCATGCCTTTTGGGTTAAAGAATGCTGGTGCGACATATCAAAGAGCCATGACAACTATATTCCATGACATGATGCACAAGAACATGGAGGACTACGTGGACGACACATTGGAAAAATCCAAAGAAAGAGGTACTCACATTGATGACTTAAGAAAGATATTGGATCGTATGGAAAAGTTCCAACTTAGGCTCAACCCAAAGAAATGTGCCTTTGGGGTCCAATCAGGGAAGCTCCTAGGATTCATTGTTTTAGCAAAGGGAATTGAGGTAGACCCCGCTAAGGTTAAGGCTATACTAGAGATGGCTCCTCCACACAACATCAGTCAAATGAGGACGCTACAAGGGAGACTCCAGTCCATTAGGAGATTCATGTCCCAACTTGTAGATAGGGCACAACCCTTTACTAAATTACTACATAAAGGGGTTACCTTGAAATGGGATGAGCAATGTGAAGCAAACTTCAGGGAATTGAAAGGATACCTGGCTACTCCTCCTATTCTTATGGTGCCTATTCATGAGAAGCCATTACTCCTATACATTTCAGCTATAGCTACATCCTTAGGAGTATTTCTAGCACAAGAGGATGAAACAAAGAAAGAATGAGCTATCTACTACATAAGTAGGACACTAGTCACCTATGAGCTCAATTACAATATTATTGAAAAAGCATGCTTAGCAGTCGTCTTCGCATCACAAAAATTGAGGCACTACATGCTCTCTCATACAGTAAAGCTCATTGCTAAGATTGATCCTCTAAAGTACATTTTGAGCAGAACAACATTAACAGGACATTTGGAAAAATAGGTCATGATTCTAAGTGAGTTTGACATTGAATACGTAGAAAGGAGAGCTATTAAAGGATAGCTCCTTGCAGATCAATTGGTTGATTCACCACTCCAGGATGATGAACCTTTAACGATTGAATTCCTTGATGAAATAATCATTCACCTAACTGAATATCCCTAGAAGATGTACTTTGACAGTTCATTCACTCAAAAAGGCTCTGGAGCAGGGGTCCTATTCATAACTCCTCAAGGTTACAAGATTCCCAAATCTTACAAATTGATGTTTCCATACACCAACAATATTTCAGAATATGAAGCATTGGTAAATGGTCTTAAGCTAGCTATGGAGTGGAAGATTGTAGAATTACACCTATATGGTGACTCCCAACTAATTATCAATCAGGTCAATGAGGAGTACCAAACGAAAGATGAGAAGTTGATGCCCTACAAGCAACTAGTTGATGACTTAAAGAAGTATTTTGTCTTCATCACCTTCCAGCAGATACTAAGATCAGAGAACAAAGCTACAGATGCTATGGCCACCTTGGCATCCATGTTACAACTGGAAGAACAACAATTCTGCTATGACTTCTTGGTGGAAGAACTATCCTATCCTGCCTTTGATACCCTTGAATACCAAGTAATCTGTGCTTTGAATGCCCCAGACCAATCTCAGTATGCCAATCTCATTGCTTACCTTTCTAACCAAACCATCCCTAACAATCTATCCAGAAATGAGAAAAGATCCCTGATTAGGACATCATCGCGTTATGTCCTCATAACTAACAACCTATATCGATGAAGTCTCAATGGTACGCTTCTTAGATGTTTAGAACTCAAAGAGTCTGACCGTGTGTTAACAGAATTTCATGAAGGTGTATGTGGATCACACTCAAACGACTTTTCATTAGCGAAGAAACTTCTCAGAGTAGGCTATTACTGGCCTACCATGGAGAGAGATGCTATTCAGTTTTCAAAAACCTCTCATAAATGCCATACACATGGAAATCTTATCCATTCTCCTACCAGAGAACTTATACCTTTCATAACACATTGGCCATTCTAGCAATGGGCCTTTGACTTGGTTGGACAAATATATCCCAACTCTTCAAATGGACACAAGTTCATCATTATGGCCACTGATTATTTCACAAAGTGGGTCGAGGCCATGTCGCTAATCAACGCCACTGGCAAATAGGTGGCTATGTTTATTTTGAACTACATTATTTGTAGATATGGGATACCTTCTTATATTGTAACAAACAATGGGGGCCAATTTAAAAATCAAGACATTGATGACCTTTGTGAACAGTTCCATATCACTCAACACTGCTCCTCAATCTATTATTCTCAAGGTAATGGACAGGCTGAGGCATCAAACAAAAATATTCTAAAAATCCTATACAAAACTGTAAGTTTGGTAGAGACTAGAATCTACAACTGAATCCAGCACTATGGGCCTATAGAATAAGCATCAGAACACCAACTGGAGCCATTTCATTTGCTCTAGTCTATGGCGCTGAAGTAGTACTACCTATTGAGGTTGAAATCCCATCTTTGTGGATATCTTTACAAGGTCTTGTTATTGATGAGTAGTACCGCATAGATAGGGTGAATTCTCTGGACCTACTACATAAGCGTAGACAACAGGCATTCGATCACCTAAAGGTGTACCAAGCATGTATGTCCCAGGGGTACAATAAGAAGGTCAAACCATGCAAATTTGATGTGGGAGATCTCGTCTTAAAAGAGAATCCTAAGAACCAGCCTAACAGAGAGTAGAAAGGAAATTTTGAACCTAACTGGCTGGGACCTTATGTTATCAATGCTACTTTTGGTACTGGAGCTTATCAACTGGCTACACCTGAAGGAGATGTTCTTCCAGATCCTATCAATACTCTACATTTGAAGTGGTTCTACGCTTAATGTTTGGGTAGCAGAGCCTGTACAGCAAATAGTTCTTGAAAAATACCAAAAACATTCAAAAAATTGATCCTGAAGAAATCCAAAAAAAATGGAAAAAGTCCTGAAGAAAGGGTATCCTTGGAGAAAACCTGGCAAATAGGTGCCCTGATACTACAAAAACATTCAAAAAAAGAAAAAATAGCAAAAGAAATTGAAAAAGAGAAAAGTGCCTTGATGACAACCTGGTAAAACATGCATCTTGGTAATAAAAAGTAAGAAAAGATCTTGCCAAGTGGTGAAAACCTGGCAATCAGGCATCACTTGTGTTATGCGCTCCATCTATCAATGCACTACTTATAGTAAGCCTTCATAATTTTACCTGTGCTCAAACGCTAACTTCATTTCCTAAATGGCTATCTTATCCTCACTTGGGATTTGTCTACATTTACCTCTTAGGAATAAGTCATTCTGCACTGGGGGCATCTTCGTTGGCATGCTAGGTTGTGGTTGCTAGGTTGCTCTAGGATGGTTTGCCTCGTAAACACAATGTTTCTTGATACATGCAAAATGATGTCACTTTTCAAAACAAGGGTGTCTTTTCAAAACATCACATATCCAAACATGACATTTACATTAATGGAGTTCCCACAAGGCTATATTGGATCACAAACATGAACGGATTATCCTATCAATGCACAAGCATGGAAACACCATATTGCTTGTATTCCAATTTTCTGATTGATGAATCTTTACTGTGTTTGACATATGAATGAACAAGTACTACTTAAACACACAGTTTGATATTGGTTTGATTATGATTCTTTCATGTCCTGATGATCTTTTCAACTAGGGGTATCTAAGTAATTATAAATTTTATTTGCTTGATTCAAAATTGATGATTTTTTATGCCTTCTGAGTTACTCCATGATGTCTGCGCAAAGACAAAGAGTCGCAAGGACAGGGGGCATAACATTTTCTTGGTTTTCTGCGTATGGTGATTGTTCCAAATGATCCTATAAATTTCACCTAACTTAGATGTTTATGGTAAGAGCTGCCACTATGGGTGGATAGCCGCATATATCTCGATCTTTGTTATGTGTAAACTACGGTGAGGTTGAAACAATTTCCTTGTTTGTTTTCTGAGTCAGATTCTCACTAAGGTATACGAAGCATAATGTACCCAAGGATATGAATTTTCAAGGTCATTGCGGGTCCAATATCTTGCCTTACATGGAATCTGGTATATTAAAAGGAAGGTGACTATTTTGTTATCCTGGCTTCTATGCCTTTATGCCCAAGTCTATTTCCAACATTCCAATAAAACATAGTATTCATACTTTCATAATATCAGGGGGTATTAGTGATGGTTGTACTATCAGATGGTATTCATTTCAAAAGAGTGCGCAGTGATGATAAAAAGTTATACATTTACATACCAGTGACAAAGTCCTAAGATTCTTCATATCATTACATTTTTGACAATTGCATGGACATAAACAAGAAAGGAGAAGCATTAAAGGCATTTTGAGCTCTAAATTAACTCAATTTTTCTTCTTCTGAATCAAGTTAATTACATCATCCATATTACTGATATATATATCGTTGCACATCCATAGCATACATTTTGCATTCATAAAAAGAAGCAATAGAAAAATACCAAAACAAAGCATCCATGTATTGCATTTTTACTTTTACATCCTAAGTGCATCCATACATTTTAATTGCATAAAGAAAATCAAAAACATACATTAGCATATTCACATCATATCATTTGAAACATATTTATATCAATGATCAAATCAAATGCATAAATGATGTCATCATCTAAATCTAACTCATCATATGGCCAAGATATAATCACATGTTAATAAAAAAATCTATCAAAACATATGGAACTCATACAACATGTCAGGAACAAAATCAATGGCATCTGATATAAACATGGTACAAATCAGAGCATGGCAGAAGTCTACATAAAGAGTATCAGTGAGACAGGATGAATCAGATATATATATATATATATATATATGTCATGTACAAAAAATAGGATCTTAGAAGGATCCAGATATACAAATGTGATCTCAGAAATACAAAATATGAAAAAATATGGTATCATCTTTGGCTCCCACCCTCTCCTTGATCTGGAGGAGGAGGAGGAGGTACAACTAGAGAAGGAGGAGGCATGGCCCCCTCTGACTGCTGAGCCAACAGAGAAAATGATGTTTCTCTCTGCCCCTCTGGAACTGCTGGATAATACAGTGCATAATAATAAGTGTCTCTCTGGCCCTGGTGAGCTGTTGTGTGGGCCTACATGTCTCACTCTGTCTTGAGCCGCTCAAGCTATGCATCTCTATCAACTAGAAAAGCATCTACTACTAAGATCTGGGACTCTTCTACTGTAGCCCTAGCCTCTGCTATTGTAGCTCTGGCCTCTAACACTGTAATCTAAGCTCTAAGCTGCTCTCTCTCCTACTCACATTGAGTCTGACGATCCCCATCTCTGCCAGATCCCCTACCTGAATCTTGCCCTGAAGTCCTATCCTGTGATCTGTCTGGCTGTCTCTGTGACTACTGTCTCTGTTGCCTCTGCTACTCTCCTATAAGTAATGGACCAAGATTGATCCGAGGAGCAACAAATCTAAATCAGGTACGCCAACCCTCCCCACTCCCACTGCCAACCTCTGTGTGGCCACCCACTGCACCACCACCCATGTCATCACCACCATCATCAAGAGGAGGCCATCTCCCATCTCTCCCTCCATCTCAGCCTCCATCCCTACCTTCATGTCAGCCACCACCCCTGTCTCTCTGTGCTCCTCCCCTCCCTCTAGCAGGATGGTCATCGGGATCATAATCTAAAGGCTCCTCTATGCGAGGAATAACCTCCTCTGGCACTGTGAATCAAGGAAATGGCTACTAGAGCATCTCTGCGGCATATCCATCTGAAACACCTGCATCGGCCACATCAAGGCGGAGATCCCAGTCTACTCCAACCATATCACGAATCTCTTGATGCGCGGTCTCGTATCTCAACTAGGCACCCCACAATGGTGCCTCATCTCGGATCTATGCATAAATAGTAATATCCTGTATCCTGCCCTATTGTCGGCCATACTGTCTCAACACTCGAGTATGAATGAACCACTCTATCACATATCTGGTCCTCCCTATGAGATACCTGCTCTAAAATAAAAAAAGGTACCTGTCGTGCATCTGAAGTCCACTCCTCACAGTCTAAATATGGTCGCCAAATGACCTCGGTCATATCATCAAAGAGTCGTCGCCAGTACTCTACCTTGCCCAGATGGGGCTGTTGAATGTGACCTACATACATGTATACATAAGGCTGCTCAAGTGCTCGTTGTCTATCTACAATCGACCGTGTAACAAGGATGTGCTCCCAGGCCCAGATCTGAAGAATCAATATACCTACAGTCATGGTCTGGGTATAATGATATACTATCTCATGAAGCTCCTGATATATATGCGCTAGCATGTAGTTGTCCCATACAAGTCTTCATCTATGGGTGACCATCTTCTCTAGCATATCTACCCAACCCACCATAAAACCATGCTGACCCTTGTCTGGCATTAGGTTGCCACCTATCAGACCTGCTAAGTACACGGATAATCGATCATAATGATCAACAATATAATCCCATGAGATATATCTGCGATCAATCGTGTCATCCTGAAAGTAACGGTGAGCTACTCCAATCGCTATAGCCACCGTCGCCTCAAAGAACACCTCATGACCCATAATCAAAACTCAGAGTATCCACCATACGTCCTCTAGAGTCACTGTGATCTCCCTAGTCGGCAGATGGAAGGTGTTGTGCTCTGAGTGCCATCTCTCGACAAGAGCAGTCAACAACCCTCGGTTTACCCCTATCTCGGGTAAACCTATCAAAGAATGTAATCCACATCGAATCACTGTAGTATGCTCATCGTTAGAGAGCAGTCCTGAAAAAGCGAGAACACGCCCCAGATATGTGCCTCTAAAAGTGACTACCTCAAAATATGTCTATTTTTTACACATACAAATATGACATCAGTATTCTATCTACAATAGAGGTGCATAATTATGATTAGCTAAGTGATTTGAGGTCTGCAACACGCACACAGGTCAAATGGATAAACTTCCTAAGTCTACAAACAAGATGTGATTCTGAACAAACAGGGTGCGATCTCTTTTACAAGATGTGATCTAGGATATACCGGATGTGATGGAGTATACTAGGTGAGATCCCCGATATATAGGATGCGACCCTAAATGTAGGATACGATCTTGAAAGGACAGGGTATGACACAAGATGCGACATGGGTTTGACAAGGTGCGATCCAGAATCCCAGATGTGACCCAACATTGCAAAGGCTGTAAAAGCTATAAAAATGCGAGAAATTCAAATTTGAAAAATTCACAAGGTAGTTTTATGAGCACTTACCGGAGGTGGGTAGTTGGTCGGGCGCTGATGTTGACGGCTAAGCTCGAAATGATGCTTCCAAATGGGGACCACCATCTTCTCTGTAGAGCTTTCAGGATTACTATGGATGACAGTGAAAATGAATAGTAAAATGGTAATTTTGGAGGTATATATTGGTCTTTTTAGCCATTTTGGAGGTTTTGAAACTCCTCCCAGGCAACTAAAAATCCATTTATGTTCTCTTTTTAATCAATCAGGAACCAAATCGAAGGTGTTTACGGTCTTTTATGCAGTACAGTAACCTTTTTACAATAGCTCCTAAAAATGCAGAATTGCTCCATTTGGTCTGAAATTTTGTCAAAATTGCACATTTCATCATAAATCTTGGTTTGACATCATTTTATCAATCATCTCACTCACATTTTCATGTAATTCATTTGGTTTTCGTGTGTTTTCTTCAAAACACACTCCCATTTCTTCACTTCTTCCATTATTTCTTGCCCTACCCATTCAATGCAAGTGATACATCATTTCAACAGAGGGATTTCATTTATTTCCTTCGATTTCATTCCCAAGGGGGCATGATCGCACTATTATCAATCAATTTTTTGCTCGAAACAACATTAAAAATGACTTCGTCATCAAACAAACTAGGGGCATGACAGTTTCCTTGACTGAGTCAGAACTATTGGATAGAAGGCTTTGGTTCTCATAAGCTGGATATCTTGTGTTTTCTCATTTTTAAAGATTCTTACTAAGCTCCTGGCAGCTTCATACTGACTTACGAACAACAACCAAGTTCAGAATCAGTATTATCAATTTTTGGACAACAACCAAGTTCAGAATTGGTATCTTTTAAAGATCTTTTATTGACCTTTGTACGACAACTAAGTTCATGTTGGAAATATAGATGGAGTAACTAAGAGGGGAGGGGTGAATCAGTTACCACAAAAATAAATCCACAAGTCCCTTAGATGTCTTCTTTATATAATGTTGTTACTCGGTAGATTAACTTATTATTGTTCATTAAACATTCACAGTTATTGACATGCATAAATCAAATAGCATAAACACAATTAACACCAGATATAACGTGGAAACCCAATATGGGAAAACCACCA
>MU226170.1:408998-438457 GCA_018584345.1 Thuja plicata
AATTGAAGGGATTTGGAGCTCATAATAAGCCTCAATTTTTGAATAGTAGTGTTGTTATGCCAAGATTTTGAAGGAATCTCAAAGCATTGTTATGCTACCCATTCCTTCATAGCTTCATGCACACTCCGTAGTTACTTTCTTATATGGTTATAATGCTCATTTTTAGGCTAATATGCATGCTCAAAATTAAATAGTTGTTTTAAAATTGAATCTTTCATGCTAGGTTGTTTGTCACTGGTATTAGCATAATCTGAGGGTTGTTATGTTAGTTTCTACACTCATCCTAGTTAGAAAGCAATAAGTCGATGTTAGGGTTTTATATGCTCATTAACCCTTGTTTCTCACTAACAAAATGACTTATTGAAGTGTTGTGTCACAAGTAACAGGTGCACAAATATACACACACAAGTCCTTATTAGGAGACAAACCCTGTTAGGAGTCAAGAAAAGTAGTAGGCTCATTGCCCAAGCACACTGCCCAAAGAAGGTTAAATCCACCTTCAAGGATTCACAATCCAAACAAGTGTATATAGAAAATATACAATCCAATGAACTGTCTGATAGCAACTGTCTTTGCTTGGTCAGTTCCAATGAAGTATTCTTATCACAAACTCTTCTCTACATTTAGTAGCAAAACAAGCCTCGTAGCTTTCACTTCTCTTCCTTTACAATCTCTTCCACTACCACATCTTTCCAAAATAAAATATCACTCATATATACCCTATTACAATAATTCATTAGGTCGGCCAGTTAAGCTTTCCTAATACACAAATAATTAATTAGGTCGGCCAATTAAGGCTTTCATATACAAAAATAATTATATAACCCCTTGCTAAGATACAAACGGTACCTATAACAAGTAAACATCATTTACAATCCATCAATTATACTCCTAGATCTGCAATCCATGCTCACAATCCATAATACACGCTACATGTCTGAAGTCGGCCACCAAAATAGGTCTCCCCCAGAATACACACCATAATTGGTGTCACCAGTTATCACATGATAATCGAACACAACCCATTATTCCACAATATGTCTTCTATCCTCCACTAAGCTCGCTTCATCTGAAATATCTTCGCTAGTAAGATATACCCGAAACACAAAGACCTGCTCTGTCAAGCATTACAGTTACAGTTCAGAAACCATTCTTCACCAAAACAACTGTAACAGCCTCAATTTGTAACATAAAGCCAAGCGACCTTAGGAATAAGGTCATCACACATCCTTCTTCATATAACCAACTTTGATGGTTCTGAAACATCCGTACAATGTTTGTACACTTCTGCCAGTCAAGTAACTAGTATGTCCTCTCCACATAAATATATGTTGATATCAGTGACAAACCATGAATATCAACAGCATGATCAGTGCCCAAAACTGATATCATCCAACAGGAATCTAATGTATCCCCTGGAATATAAACTTCCTTCACAAATGCCAAAGCTATTTCTCAAAATGGGCCAATTCTCTGAAGGAGATCCATACAGTTTGAGAGAAATATAGATATCGAATGGGATAAAAATATGAAACGAGGCTCGCAATAAAGAACATTTTTCCCTATCATAGTTGTGATGGTAGACTCCATGTACATACAGTCAGTTTTAAACCACTTTGACAACATAATTGGTAGAATCCGTCCCTCCTCTGCCTTCTCTCATTCCTGTACAGGGATACATATGCGATAGTTGCAAGGAAGCATCACCATAAAAAGCAAGACAGACAAGTACAATTTCTATTTCACTCTGATAAGAGACAAAAAAAAATCCTTTGAGATACAGTGGTTTGCGTCAAATAACAATAAAAGTCAATCTATCAAGATAAAAAATACAAAAAAATGCATATCTATAAACCAAAATTGCTTTGCTAAGATAAACATTTTGTCGCCTTTCTTATTCAAGAGAACAAATCATATGACAGGGCCACCCCCCATATTTTCTGGGATAATGTATGATTAACATTCTTTTTCCTGGCTATAAATACCCCACTATAAGGGTGGCCTTCTTTTCATCCCTCCATGTCATTACACCCTTGTTTACCATAAAAAATGAGCATGGTGGTCACTAGTCTCATAGTGCTAGCAACTATACCTTTGACTCCCGACATTATTAGAGGTACAAGTGTTTGTGTAGTCCTTGTTGTATACCGAGGGATTGCACATTTCACTTGTGTCAAACCACACATGATAGACTTTCCATTTTTGCTCAAACTATGTTTTCTTTACTCAATGCCTATTCTTTAGCATGTTTTCTTCTGCACATGAGTTTTGTCCGGGTATAGAAACATAATGTGCAATGATCAATTTTATGACAGTATCACATAAATGCGTTTATGTGCATTCCATGCAAAAGGATGGTCTCATTGGCTCCAATGGCTCAACTACAAGGAGAACTATAAACCATGGCACATTATTCATCAAAGAACACATGTGCTCATAATAGTTTTCACCCGTGCTTGGGGTATGACCATGAAGAAAAATTGTGAAACATTATGACAACCTCCCAAGTGTGGGACAAACATGTGTCATGGTTAATCTGCAGACAAGGCTACCTTCCTTCAAACCTAGGTGCACCTAACCTAAAACTTTGATGACGATCATGAAGAACTAGAATGCAGCTAATTTGAGAAAGGGGATCCAACAAATACGAATGTGGTTACTCGCTTCTTGTAAATATTTATAATATGAATAATAACCCCTAATATGCCCAACTCCTACTAAATCTCATAATTCAAAGACATAAATCTACTTTACACCTTAATAGGTGTTCCAAGCAAAGATGACTTTCACATTACAACAACTAACAAGAAGATTTCACACAACATATAAGATGAAAAAAGAATGAGGCATCAAAACAAAGAAAATAACATGCACACATTTCTGACTGTAAAATATATTAATATATTACAAATCTTAAATTTACAGTAGGATAGCAAAAGATGTCAACCAAAAACAAGGGAGAAAAACCTCGCGAAATATATGAAAATATGCCTTATATAGAATTCAGGTGTTGCTTAGATCAGACAAGCAACAAGATATCTTCTGAGTACATGCATTTCACTCCTACACCCCTGGATAAATGACATTTAATTGGAGACACCCGCAACCGAGACCTTTTGCAGATACATTTGTATCGCCAAAGTAGGGATGCAGACAATAAAATTTTCAACCATCTCAAATTTGGTCACATAGACAAGGACATAACTCTTCCATACCTAGGATAGTTAAATTATGTTTCACTTGATGTAGAAATCAAACAGTGTTATCAACTGTGCAACGAAAACATGCAATATCTTGATGAAGATTTTGGCATTTCACAAAGGAATATTTTCTATACCCACAGAGAAATGATACTAGCCTAGTGTGGATTCTTTATAATAACTACATCTTTTTACAAATTTGGATTACCTAATGTGGGAGAAAATGTTTGTGCACTATGAACTAAAACTCGAATCCTGTTATGCTCATAACATTCTTTATTTAATTGTTTCAGATCTTCAGTACATGCATTATTTTGATTGGTGGTGTAATTCTGGAATCTCTGAGTTTAGTGCGTAGAACCCACCACTATTCATAATCTAGCTTATTTGTTTGCTTTTTTTTCTGGGTAAACGTTGTGGCAAGGCACCTCATTGATTAGCCCTCATTTTTAAACTGCAGCGCGGATATTTTTGAGCTAGTATTGTTTGGGTTTAAAATGCTTTCTTATGCATCTTTCATTCATCTAGTTTTACACGTCGGTTGCTGTGAAAGCAATCTTACATAGTAGTTTGACACCCATAACATGTGCTACCACAATGGTGGTACTCCCATGCATGTGATCCTATAGACGTGTGTGCAAATGAAAACATTAGAGGCCAAATGATGTCACCTCATAGACGAGGCAAAAAGGTTTGACATGCCCAAACTGTTATTTGAAATCCTTCTATTATGTTGTGTTTGGTAATATATTCATGCTCAATGGTAGAGAGTATGATGTAGCTATAAGAATACTGCAGATGTGGGCGCAGATGAAAATATTAAAATCAAAACAGTCGCCTCTTCATACATGGTAATAGGGTTTGAATGGATTTGATCATGATGCTTGTGGTTATCTACTCTTATTGATTGAGAGTATGATGTTTCTATAATAAGAATTTGTGTACTTGTTTGTGCACCTCTAAAAAACATTAATCTGGGAGATGTTTCTGAATCTTCTCCTCGTCTTCATTGTTTAGTCATGTTTAAGTTGCCAGTGTGTAAAGTACTAAAGAGTAGCCACAAAGGGTATGTACTAAGACTGCACTACGGAGGTCCAAGGTAGACATCCTCCCTCAAGTGGAACAAAGTAGAGTAACCCTACCCTCTATTCTTCCAGAAATATGGTGGTTCTGAGTGGATATTAGGGGTGAATGAGAGTAGTCCCACCTTGTCATAAGGTGGCGAGGTTTTTTGGTGGATCCATACTCAAGGTCCCTATCTCAGTGAAGTGGACTAGTTGATCTAATGTTGGGGATGACTCGAAGGGAGTCTTCCATCACCTGAAAGCTAGGGATACGGATTACAAAGTCCATGCGAGAGAGCAAATTGAGTCAATCCATGAGGTGAGTTGAAGAGGGTGACCATGGTCAATTGTGGTCCATGACTAAAATAGGTACATGTTTAATTGGAAAAGTTCTTTGAGAGTAAAAATGAGTTGGAAAAGAGTTTAGTGACCAAGAGATTGAGTCAAATCATGGAACTAGGGCTTGGAGCTCAGGTAGGTGTGCATTATGAAAGGAATGCATCAAGCTTCAAATTTTATGTGGCCTTTGAGTTGGTCAAAATGCATAGGATGCATGAGGAAAAGGGTTCACCAACAAAGCCATCTAGACAAGAACCAACGGTCAAGGTAGTGGGAGATCAAAGGATGGATTCAGTGCTAGTTCATGGATTCTATTTGTCCCATGATAGGATTTATAGTTGAGGGTTTGCAGACCAAGGGAGCACAACATGGGGTGTCGATGTTTAGGTAGCATTGGGCATGCTTAGGGAGTGTGCATAAATAGAAGAGGAAATAGGGAGATCCAAAGAATTCAAGGAGTGATTAGGATACTCAAGGGCTGTGCATAGTTGAATAGTGGACTTAGGGAGTTCCAAGGAACTTAGGGAGTGTGTAAGGATGACCAAGAGAACTTGAACAGTTGAGATCAAGGAGGCCAATATTAGTAATATGGGTCTTATGGGGGACACCAATGAAAAATGTATAAGGAGGCCAAATAATGAGTTTATAGTGGGTGCAAGATGGGGTTCAATAAGGTTTGACATGAGTAGATCCAGGGGCTTGAGGAGAGTACTAGGAGCACTAAAGGAATTTAGATCGATGAAAAGGGTCAACATGCACTTCTATTCTGTAGGGGTACATTTCTGTCCAATTAGGTGTTGGACACTTGAGAATTGGGAAGGCATAGTCTGGGAGCAATAAAAGACTTATCTGCTACAAGAATCACAAGTAAGGCTTGCTAGTTCCACATGAGGTTGGCTATTCTAAGTTAGGAAATCTTTTCCTGGGTGTGAGCTAACCCATCCCCATGATATCCAAATTGTTCTCCTGTTCATTGAAGAGTAAAGTCATCAGCAACTTTAAAAACATCCAAACTTTCAAGTTTGTTTGGTTTAAGCACTCTTCTAGCAACAATTCCATCAATAAAATTATGAGTGGATCCAAAATCAATTCTCACAATGATTCTTTGACTACATATTATCCCACAGATCCTAAAAGGGTCATATTTTTTGTACCTTAAAGTTGAGAAAATCTACCTTCAACAATATTTGTTTATCAAACACTTCTTTCATGTGAAGCATAGTATTTTCTTTCCTAATTCATTTTCAGCCTCCTCATTTAGATTAGGTGGTAACACTTTGCTTCATGGTAAGTTTTTTGATATGACTTTTCGGATGAAAAACTCTTCTTTTGAAACTTGTTCTTAGAAAGGATAGATTTGAGAGCTGTGACCCTCTTAATAGCCACTTGTAAAGACACCCCTCTTCTTTTTTATTTTTTGGCAAATGCATTAACAATAGAAAAAGAAGTTTTAGCATTAATTATGGTAAACATTAAATAGCCTATGGGATAGTCATCCACGCACTCTGTCTTAAGTGGTTCGGTTCTTTTTCTTTGCAAGACTAATAAGCTCCAAAGTATTCTCAACAACCCCATTGCTCAAAAGACTATACCATGAACTAATTGTCCACACATTAACATAATATGAACATGTAGTTTATGTTTTTTGTTCTCAAATCTTAAATGCATTTAAATGTGCACTTTTTCATTCATACCAATTTCTTAACAATGTAAATATTGAAATGGAAAAGTCATTACATTTCATGGATAGTTTCATAATTTTTGTTTGAATAATACCTCAAATAGGAGCCAAACACAAACTTGAGGATTGAGTTCTCAAGTGGATAGGTCTATAAATGGTTCAAAATTGTGCGCAATATCAATGGACTTCATGTAACTACCCACCCAAATTAACATTGACCATGCATCAGTGATGACCAATCAAGATATACATTTTTCATCTTGCCTAAACACCACTAAATTACAGGAAACAATCAATTAACATAGGTGTTAGACACTTCAAACCAATTCCAACTCTATCCCTAGTTGTAGAATAGGGGTCACATATCCAAATTATTTAGCAAATCACCCACAAACTACAATTTTTTACCCTGCATGGATCTGCAAATGAAAACACACTTGCTCACATTGGTAGGTTAGAAGTGCTAAAAAATGTACCATTGTGCTTAATTATTCTTAATCCAAGCTCCTACATGGGCTTGTATTCCCTAAAAGTGTATTTCCTTTCCCTATAATAAGTCAATTTTAGTTGATAGTCTATTGCAAAAAAATCAACTAACTTGATTGTACTGGCATCCATCATCCTTTAGTCCAATGTCTATATTTTTGGGACCCCAAACATAGCCCTATATAGCTTAAAAGAAGGTATGGCTTTCTCTATAGGGGGTACAAACTACTCCAAAATCATCTAGCAAACTAAAACCAAATACACATAACAAATATTACAAATCGACACAAAAGAGAGAAAACTCCACAAACCATTGATTTTAACTGTGTAAATCTTCATTATTTTTAAACCAACATTTTCCAAGATCCATCAAAATCAGGTTAATTTTATGTTAATTCACTCAACTAATTAGGATGGGTATTTTATGGAAATGTCTAACAGTATTTGCAACCACCTCAAACTTTGTCGCACAGACAAGGACATAACTCTTCCCGGTCCTAGGTTCGTTATATTTTGTTTCACCTGATGTTGAAATCAAACAATGTTATCAACTGTGCCATGAAAACATAGAACATTTTCACGTAGATTTCAGCATTTGACAAAGGAGTATTTTCTATGTTGCAAGGTCAAAATTAATGTTTTCACATGCACTCAGGTAGGTTTCAACAAATTACGGAACATATCAACACCAAAAAAACATAGCTTTCAAGATATAACTAGTAAGTGCACAAACCGAGTATAAACAAGCAAGGAAACATGTACAAAATGCACCAAAAAGAAATTCAGCAGAACCCTTCAGAGATTACAAGCAAAAATGCATCGTAACTAGGACCTATAGTATCGAACGCACGTATTAACATGCGTGTTGTACATCTATGTAGATAATTGCCACAAATGATTAAAGGAAGAGCTATCTCAATATTAACTTGGGACTTCCACTATATTGGAATATTTTAATGTCTTCTCTTTTACATTCTTCCTTGGAGACATGCTCGTACTCGCAATGTAATGGCATAACATACAATGTTGCAATGCTTCAGTCAAATGATGGTAAACACCTCACAATGCATGCAATGCATGTCGATGCATGCATTACCTATTATCATTCTGCCCACATGAATAACACACATTACAATTAACTTATATCATAGTGCAAGTTAAAACTAAAAAAACAATATACACTAAAAGTTTGTATTATTAATAAATTGTGCTTAACACTGTCACCAATCAAAATATATACCAGACAACACTATTCTAATCCATTCATACCTACAACAGAGGGATGTACAATCCTCAAACCAGAAATCACATTGCAGACTATGAATATTTGGTTATTTTTAGTGTTTTTCTTCAAATATTCAAATTGACTATATAAATAAATTCATCTCTGCCCGTAAATTCAGATTTGTGATTTAATGCTCTTATCAATATATGTTCGAACGAGTGTTTTATGCCGCTTATCTAAATATAATCCTGAGACCACTTATGACATTCTAGACAATGAAGATTTGATTTCTCTTTGACAATATTGACACGAGTTATGAAGAACTATATCATAACAATTTCCATCTCCGTACGTAAATTGACACTTATTATGTAATGCTCTTATGAAACCACTATTTTATGGCAAAGATTAATCATTATAAAATACCCATAACTGGAGGCATTGCAATTCCAATACTATTTTCAATGACAACATCGCACTTCCTCGCAAACAATATAATAATTTTTCAATGCCAATGGAATAGTGCCTTCTAAACATTCAATACCATATAAATATTTATGTAAACACTCCTCACAGTATCAAAGCAACAGAATTATCCATATAATATTATGCATATACATTGTCAACAACTGCCACAAAATTCTACAAAATAGACAATATGTCCAAGCATATATGTCCAAATATTATAAAAAATTCCCATTAACATCTAACACCAAAAACATTTGCTGCCCATCCTAATTCCTAGCCCTCTTTTGACTATCATTCCTCGATTGCTTAAATGTGCATTTTGCAGTTGAGTGGTGGAGATTAGTCAAATGCCATAACAATGCTGAGACTGCATTTGAAGTCATGTCTAAGTCATCACAAATGTGTTTTGGAACACTCTTCCCCCATAAATACTTCACAGTGTCCATTATATCACGACCACGATCTGGCTCATTAATAGCCAACATAATTGCTCCCAATAGCTCTCTCATGTCATCATCTTTCTTCAGCTTTGACTGAGGCATAATTCCTGCCACATATGCATCACCATTATACATGTCATATGATTTTATGGCTTCCTCCAACATATTCCCCAGAAGAAACGATTTATGAACATAAGTCTCAGCAATTAGACTTATGTCATGACTAGACTGCAACAAGTCCATGCACTGTGACAAAATAATAGATACTGCTTGCGATGGAAAAATGAATCTCAGCTCTCCTTCTATAATGCCTGGCCCAATAACATCAATGATCACGTCTCGAACAGTCTGGCACTGTGAATTTTAGAACCACTGCATGGCTTCATCTCGTGTTATATAGTCGTCCCTAGGTTGGTCACCCTCATGGATAGGGATTTTCATGCGGTAATTTCTCGGCTTAAATGAGTCCATGCTTCTGCAAGAAATTGGTTATGCAGAAAATAAAAAAAAATTACTACTACACAATCACGAAAAACAATTGAACGAGTCCATACTTCTGCAGAAGCAGTTAATATTTCTAATGCTACAACATTCACACTAATGTTTCCGCATGCCCTCACAAAGGTTACAACACAATGCGTAACAAATCAACACAAAAAATGAACTTCCAAGATATAACTACTGATTTCATAGACAAAATATAAACATGCAAGGAAACTATTACAAAATGCTTTGAAAAGAGATTCAAAACAACCCACGGGAGTTTACAACCAGCAATGCATTCTAAGCTGGGACCTATAGTTTGGAAAGCACATGTTAACCTACGAGTTGTACATCTACAAAGAATTGCCACCAATGACTAAAGGAAGAGCTAACTCGATATTAACTTAGGACTACTACACCTACTCAAAACTGTAATTAGAATATATGGCTGACAGGGAACTATAATTGGAATGCAAGTAAGATTCTTTTTTCCACTTTCTTGCAACATTGTTTCCTACATTTTCAATTATGGATATATGACCAATGACGTCTGGAAAATTATTAACTTATAGAATGTTCAAAGAATCATACAGGAAACAAAACCAAAATACAATAGCAATGACACTAGACAGAAGTATGAATTAAGATTTGTACAAACTAATTTACAATTTTCTAAGCCAAAATAGAAAATAACTCTACAAGCCAGCTCACAGTCCCACAGAATGGAAATCAGACAGATTTTGGTCAATGCTACATACCTCTTTTTTGCAACTCGTCAGTTTCTGCTCTCGACTCCTTCACAATAGCCTACTATTTTGACTCTCGCCAAATAACTTGTTATTCACACTCCTGCAAATGATGCTCTTGATTTCACAGCTTACGGTCTTTGCCTTACCTCTTTTCTACCGAATCAAGGCTTTTGACAGTTTGCTACTTTTTCTACTTTGTCGCAAAAACCATGTTCTTCCCCACACCAAAACCAAACATAAGTGCCAATAAACATACTGCAAATGGTTCTAAGGCAGAAAACAAAACAATATTTTCAACATACCCACTATGTTGCGAGTAAAAATCTTCTGCAAATTCTTTTCCCGCTACACAACCAAAACACTGCTTAGCGACACACAAATACCAAACACGATTACATGGCCAAAAATACGATTAAAGGGCAAAAAACACAACCAAGTTAACGAAATTATTGGGATGTTGGGAGTCAAAAATTTCTGCAAACAACCGTGCAAATCTTGTTCCGCTTTGCTACGAAAACCTTGTTTATTCACACAGTGATACCAAACATAAGCGCCAATATTCATATCCATGACAAAAAAACACTGCAAGGTATTCAGCATACCTCCAATGTTGCGAGTCGAAAACTTCTGCAAGTCGCCTCTCGCTTGATCAGACTGGCCGAAGCTTAAAGCTCCCAGATCTACAAATCTCCCACCTCTAAAATAATGGAAGAAATCAGGTGTTACCAGAGCGATAACCAAAGCGCTGCCAGAAAAAACCCCAAATGTCAAATTTTCAAAATGTCGCCTGGAATCGTGACTTTTAAGAGAAATTTAGTTCGTACTTTTATGTGACATTATCTGTTGACACGTCGTCGCTACAGTCATTTGACATGTCGGTTAATAAACCACGGTTAGTGGGTCCAATTACTCTTGGCGGCTTAGGATGCGCCTGTTATAACTCCTGGAGGCCTGATTTACAGCATCGTACCGCTAATGATTGGGGCAACCCTCCATCAGATGATACTGACAAGATTGACAACAGTTTTGTACACTTTCTTACCTTTTTTTACATCCAAGTATGGGATACATAGTCATGGACGATAGCATGAATCATGGAGTGTGATCTGAGTTCTGGAGCATGGATCATGGAGTATGATCTGAACTCTAGCTATCATTCTGATGATGGATCATAGAATGTGAACCCAAGGATTAATGGAAAAATTAAAAAAAGTACTACATAATCAAAATCCAAAAGCCATAAACTACTAATATTGACTCTCAAACAATCTATAAGGAAATCGGGCAGGGTACGACGTGACCCGAACGTTGGATTGAATAGTTGCAAGAGAGCTATGATCACGGGCATGACATGGTGGATGGGCCATCGAATTCTGCGGAGATGAAGGAGAGACGAAAGGGTTTAAGCGAAATGTTAAAAGTGGACTAATGACAGTGAATATTGACTGAGATTTTCATTTTAGAAAAGTCGCATTCTGCTTGACCAAGCTCTTCTACACGGTAATATTTATGATCCCGCGGTTTCTTTATATAAACACAGGATCTAGTCTTCAATTTCATACAAAACCACAGATTTTGATTTGTGTTCTGGTGAAAGTGCGTTTCAAGCAAATTGAGCTTGTTTAGTGAAGCGGGTCGACCTGGGAACATGGCTTTTGTAAGCACATGGTCTTTGCTGGTTTTGGGCGTTTCCATGGCGGTCGCCCTCCATTGCGCTGCTGCGGTAAGTCATACCGTGGGAGGCGCCTCCGGATGGATTATACCCACTGGCAATGCGCTCTACTATAACTGGGCGGCCAATTCAACCTTCAAAGTTGGAGACACACTGTGTAAGTTTCAGTTTCGGTTATAGGCAGTCATGGGTTTAGGAAAATATTACACGCAGGGGATTCTTTTCAGGCTACTGTTTTTCGAAATGTCAATTATTTTTCCTTCTTTCATGAGGTTTTCAGAGATGGGGATGTGCTTTTTTTGGGAGGGTTTAGACGAGATGGAATTGAGAGTCAAGCTTTTGTTTTGTCCGGGATTTCTTTCCTGTAGCATCAATTGAATAAGAGAGATAAGACCATTTTCTTCTTTGTTAAACTTAAGGACACTGGTTTTTAAAATTGTGAATTTTTTTGCTTCTTTATTCGGATGAGATGCGACTTTCCTTTTGCCCGGGCTTCGTGCTTCTAATATCATTGGAATAGGGCTCATAAAACCCATTTTCTTCCTTGTGCTAATGATGAATTGTGCATGGCTAGAAGGTCTCGAATCATCCCAGATTATCATAGTGACAACCACTCTGCCTTATGACCCCTTGATTAAGAAAAGTCTTTTAATATAAAGTTCTAACCCTGTTTGGTTGCGGGAATTGGCCTGGAATTTGCATAAATAAATTCTGATTTTGTCTAATCTTCAGTTGGTAGGGGAAAGGCACTAGTAGTGGCTATAGCTAACTTCGCATGTTCAATTGAGGTACCAAACGATATCAGATTTTGATAGTTTTTTTTAGTTGTTTTTGTATGCGACTTAACTGCTTAAAGCTAAGGTTTCAGCGTCTGGCCAGGTTTCAGCGTCTGGCCAATAACGATGCATTCTATAGAAAACGTTATGCACGAAAGAGTCGAAAAGTGGTCCAAAAAAAGTGTTTACCGATACTTGACCCCCATTGCACCAATAATTATTCACTCAAATCACGAGTAATGGTTCATAATTAAGCCAATCATTGGTCAAAAAATCACTCCAAAATCTAGTAGTGGTTCAATAAATCACTAGTAGTGGTGCACAAATGAGCCAATTATGGGTCAAAAAAGCTAAAAAATGACCAACTATTGGTATATAAATGATCCACTACTGGTAAATAAAATGATTAAAACTGAGTGAAGGGGTATAGAAGCTATGTCCACTACTGGTGCCTTTCCCCTAGTGCAAAATGAAAATGGAAGAGGGAGATGTGTATGCTCATTTTGACCCAAAATGAGCATATACATCTTCCACTTGAAAAAGTAAGATTGGAAGTTGAGGGCCAAATTATTGTTTTTTCAATTCCCATTTTAAAACCATTTGAGATTCGTATACAAGCAAATTTAACATAAGATCCGCATGCAAACAAATTTATAAGACATTCGCATCATTTTCTTCAATATTTGTGCCGGCGACAAAGAACATGTTGTGACTTTGAAGCCACAGATCCCTAGCGAATATTCCTTCAATATCATGGATGTCAAACGATCGGAAGCTTCTTTGTTTTTATCAGAAGCTGCGGCACCCAATTTGCCTGCAAAGTTTGAGCTTCTGCTTGCATGGTATAAAACATCCATGGAGACTCTGCGCAAGGCAGACGAAGCGCTGAATAAATTGCATGCATTTTCCCGTTTATTTTCCCTCACCGGAAAAGACAAGCGGTGGTGGATTGTTGCGGACGCCAAGATCATGGCAACGGCTTGTGAGTCTGCAAAAGAGGCGCTTTGCGAGGCAGCACGAGCAGCAGCGGTGATTCTTGTTGACTTCTTGAGATGAAGTTGAAGTGCCCCACAGGCCCAATCACACAAATTTCTAGTTGAACATCATTACCCTATCTTTCCTCTCTTTGAATTGGGAGTATTTCTTACCCTATTCTTGGGATTATTTCTTACCGTGTTCTTGAACATCACTTTCCACTTTTTTCTTTAAATTGGGGCTCCTTCTTCCCCTGTTCTTAATCGGTGTGAAATGATAAAGGCATTTCAAGCACTTCGGCTTATGGCGATATTTTTATTTTTTAAAAGGAATTAAAAATATATTAATGAAAAAATTAAAAAATTCCAATTTTAATTCTAATTCTAGTTTCAAAATGTGGAACTTTGCTTGTTGGAATTGGAAAACAGAAATTGGTTTCCCTTCTCAAAATTGAATTCTCAATTCTAATTTTATGAGTCAAGGTTTTCAGGTGGAATTGCAAAATGCTCATTTTGGTCCAATATTGGAATTAGCCTATACCAATTCACCAATTCCCGTTTTCCAATTCCAAGTCAATTCCAGCAAACAAAGAGGCCCACGACAGAGGAAATGCATCTTCTTGCTCATATTCCGTGTCAACCAAACAATTCCAATTATATTCTGAAAAATCAGAATATCAAATCCATGATTTTAATTTTTAAATATAGACACACGTAGACATAGGATATGTGTTACATTGATTTGAGTTTTTGTTCAGTTTGCTCTCAACTTCAACAAATATACGTATATATTCATATGACTGATTTTAATTTTACTTATTGCAGTGTTCAACTTCGCTACAAATAGCCATAATGTTCTTCGAGTGACTCGGACAAATTACAACAGTTGTGCTACGACTGGTGCCTTGGAAACCTATAATGGACCTGCCACTGTTAATCTCACGGCATCAGGCGCTCACTACTACATCTGTGGTGTTACCGGTCACTGCACAGCTGGGCAGAAGGTAGCAATCAGAGTCTCAGCTGAGCAGAAGGTAGCAATCACAGTCTTAGCAACAGCTTCTCCAACCCCCTCCCAAACAACATCGCCAATCTCATTCTCAACGCCACGACCATCGCCACTCCGATTCTCAACGCCACCAGCATCGTCACCAGCATCGCCACCACCACCATCGCCACCAACGCCACCAGCATCGTCACCAGCATCGCCGCCACCAGCATCGCCGCCACCACCAGCATCGCCACCAGCATCGCCACCCCGATTCTCAACGCCACCAGCATCGCCACCAGCATCGCCACCCCGATTCTCAACACCACCAGCTGCTGTGACGAGTTACACTGTGGGAGGCAGCACAGGGTGGGTTGTGCCCTCTGCCAATTTTCTACTATACGACAACTGGGCTGCCAATATAACCTTCAAAGTTGGAGATTCACTCGGTAAGTTTATGTGCCCGGCTTTTGTGTTGGTTATAGGCAATCATGGGTTTAGTTAAACATTCTAAAGAGGGATTCTTTTCAGGCCACTGTTTTTCAAAATTGAATTCTTTTTACTTCTTTTACGAGGATTTGAGAGATGAGGATGAGTTTTTTTTGGGAGGATTCAGACGAGATTGGTTTTAAAGTCAAGATTTTGTTTTGTCCGGGCTTTTTAAGCTTGTCGCATCAATGGAATAGGACCCAGAAGACCCATTTTCTTCCTTGTGTTAGTGATGAAAGGTGTATGCCTAGGAGGTTTTTGAATCATTCCTGCTTATCATATTGACAACCACTCTGCCTTATGCCTTGATTAAGAAAGCCTTCAATACAAAGTTCTAGGTGGGAACAGGGACGGGTTGGATTTGAAATCCAGACACAGGTAGACATAGGATATCTGTCACATTGATTTGAGTTTTTGTTCACCTTGCTCCCTGTTTTGGCGAACTCTAGTTTGAGTTTGAAATGGAGATGTCTGATTGTGGTAGAATCCTCTTCCTAAATCTTTCTAATGGAGGTCTTCCGCAAGGAGTACCAGACAGTCCCATATTACTGTTATCATATGTAGACCCAAAAACATATGGCTGGTATAGTGGACTATAAAAGGACCTTTCCTTTCCTTTCTTTTTAAGGTTTCTCTTTATTAAAATTCATTTTTTTTTAAATGCATTTAGTTTTGAAGTAACATTGGCCTTTATTGTAGGAACAGGGAGTTTCAATTATAGACATTGCTAATCTGCCTATAGTACAAACCAAGTGTCAACATGCCCTTCTTGTTTAGCAGATTGTATTTGGATCTGATGAATTAAAATGTATTTACTCATTGAGGAGATTGATTTTATAGATAGACAACTCTAAAATAAATTCAGTGAAATTATGGATGGTTTGTTGRCTYAATTGAATCACATGAAATTAAYCTGAAACATTTTGTTAATTCAATRCATATATGTATATTTTCATATGRCTGATTTTAATTATACTCCTTGCAGTGTTCAAYTTCGCTACAAATGWTCATAATGTTCTTCAAGTGACTSAGGCAAATTACAATAGCTGTACTGCAACTGGTCCCTTGAAAAGCTATACAACTGGACCTRCCACTGTTAATCTCACCGAATCAGGTTCCCACTACTATATCTGTGGTCATCYCAGTCACTGCAGCAGTGGGCAGAAGTTAGCAATCACAGTATCTGGTAATCCAAATTGGCTTATGGCTCGTTTAAAACTTGAAGTGATTGAAAATTGAGAAATAAGCATTATTTTCATTTTAAGTTTTATTAAATAATTCTCCTTTTTGAAGGAAAACCTCTAGTTCTCAACCATAAGAAGAAATGGATGTCCTCGATTGAAGCAGGTAAATTCAGAGTTCAATTTTTTTTCGTCTGTTGACCTTAACACTAGATAACAGCATTAAAATTGGGTATGAATTTTGTTGCAGCTATAGGAGTTTCATCTGGCATCTTCATTATCTCAACCATCATTTTTATTTACATTAAAATGAATCGGAAAAAAAGGGACCTGCAAGAAGAGGAGGAGGACATTAGAGGGTATATGGATCCCCTTGATTCAAGACCTCCTTCAGTTGAGAACTTCTTACATACAGGAATTCCCACCAGATATTCTTATCGTCAGATCAAAAGATACACCAACAATTTTGCAAGGAGAATTGGGGAAGGAGGTTTTGGTACAGTTTTCAAAGGTGAGCTTCCTAATGGATGTATGGTAGCCGTTAAAATTCTTGACAAATCAAAACATAGTCGAATCCAATTCATGAATGAAGTAGCTACCATTGGAAGGATCCACCACTTGCATCTTGTGCGACTTTTGGGCTATTGCTTCGAGGGTTCTAAAACAGCTTTGGTTTATGAGTTCATGATCAATGGTTCCCTTGAAAAATATATCCATGGAGATGATCAAAATGTTTTGAACTGGAAACAATTGTATTTCATTGCACTGGGTACAGCTCGCGGCCTAGCATATCTACATGATGAATGTCGAAATAAGATATTGCATTGTGACATAAAACCCCACAATGTGTTGTTGGATGCCAATTTCTCCCCAAAAGTTGCAGATTTTGGTTTGGCAAAATTAACAGATAGAGAGGAAAGCCATGTGTCTCTTACAGGTGCTAGAGGTACCCCTGGTTATGTGGCTCCAGAGGTGTGGTCTAGAAGCAACGGACCAGTGACTGACAGATCAGATGTGTACAGTTATGGTATGTTGCTGATGGAAATGGTGGGAGGAAGAAAGAACTTTGACATGAAAGCAACTAGGCCCAGCAGATTTTACTATCCAGAGTGGGCATTCAAACAGGTAGAAATGGGAGAGTTTCGAAATTTGAGAGAAGAAAATATAACAGATGCTGAAGATGAAGTTATTGCCAAGAAGTTGAGCATGTTGGGACTGTGGTGTATTCAGTACAGCCCTTCTCAGAGGCCTTCTATGAGTACAGTGATTCAAATGCTGGAAGGAACTGTTGATATAGCCATGCCTCCTCAGCCCTTTCCTGTCAATACTTCAGTTCAAACAGAAGCAGCCTCCACTGAATCATCATCTCTCATGTTGGAAGGAACTGTTGATATAGCCATGCCTCCTCAGCCCTTTCCTGTCAATACTTCAGTTCAAACAGAAGCAGCCTCCACTGAATCATCATCTCTCATGTGATGTGTGCTCATATGCTCTCATTTATTACATCTCATTTATGTCGCATGGCATTTTTTGATTGTTCAATGATTGTTGACCTCGAACCTTGGAATTGGGGACAAATCAGCACGTTATCTAATTTACATAAGCAGTTTAGTTTATCTGGTTAATGGTGCTGATGCAGAGAGTACCTCTACTCTCCTCTTCACCTCCTCTCATATTTGTTGAACCAATATAAACTGAAATTCCATTCACACCTTCGCATAACCTATAGAAGGAAAATTTTTTTTAGGATCCTAGCATCATTTATAGATCCAAGATAACCTGTAAAAATATCCATGAAATGCTTATTGCTATCAACAATGGCTTGGAATGACATATTGTAGTTGTAATCACAATCGTACCAATCATGTGAACATTCATTAGCTGAAAGCTCAAAATTGACATGAGTTACATGCATAGCACCTCAATAATTTGGAAAGCTTTGTTTTTGGTGAAATCCATACTTGACATGTTCAAGTGTAGAATGATCACTTGGTCATTGTTGTAGTTTCGAAAATTAACACGCATAGCATTAATGAATTTTTTCACAACTTTTGTAACTATTGATTTTCCACACCCAAAAAGTTCACTTATGTTAATCATATATATTCTAGATGACAATCTTAAAATAAAAATAGCCACCTGTTTCTCAAGTTGAAGTACTCTACTCTTGATAGATGTTGCTAATTATAGAGGTATATCACTTTGCTTAAGAATTTCATATGATGTTTCTCATAGAAATTGAAAAAATGCAAATGTTAACCTAAAGATGTTGCGAAATCATATTTCATCACATTTAACTTCAAAAATATATTGGTTCCCTCCATGCAATGAGTTCCTAGACAGCTTTAATCTCCTCATGGTTGTGCAGTTTGCTACAGTTGGCGGAACTCTTCCAAACAGACTGTTGTCTCTCAATACCAAATCTGCTATGGAGCTGCAGTTGCCTATGGATTCTGGGATTTGTCCCATCAGATGATTGTCAGATGCATCTAATTTTTGGAGTGAAGTCAAACCGCCAATGCTTTCAGGAATAACCCCAGAAATTTTATTGCTGTAGATGGCTAGCTGAATAAGATTCTTAAGTTCACCAATACTCTATGGTATAGATCCACTTAAATTGTTTGAAAACAGAAACAGATCTCTCAAAGATCGGAGCTCCCCTTTGGCCTTTGGAACTATTCCTGTAATGTTGTTAGTGTCAACAGATAGATTTTGAAGTTTGCTCAGATTTGTGATTTCTTCAGGTAGCACACCTGTCAAGCAATTTGTACCTAAATTTAAATGGGTCGATTCGGTGAGCATTCCTACAGCTTTGGGGATGTTTCCGCTGAATTTATTTGAGCCAAGACTCAAGTATGTCAACTGGGTCATGTTAAAAATAGCTTGTGGTAGTCTCCCTTCAAAATCATTTTCAAGCAAAGAAAGGGTGGAGAGAGGAAGCATGGTAATACTCATTGGCAATGGCCCTTTGATATGGTTCGTTCCAACATCAAGCCACACAAGATTGCTACGGTTTCCTATTTCTGGAGGGATAGTACCTGTAAGACTACCCTGGGCATACAGAGATAGTTGGCCAAGCTGTTTCAAATTTCCTAGTTCAGCTGGTATATTGCCAGTCAGCGAGTTATCCCCCAAAAAGAGTACCTCAAGTGAAGAACAATTACCCAGAGCTGCAGGGATTTGAGAGCCCAATTTGTTAGAGTGCAGGCCAAGGCTTTGCAATTTCTCCAACCTCCCCAATTCAGAAGGGATGCCACCAGTCAGGAGATTGTTCGGAAAATCAATGATGGATAAATCAGAGCAATTACTGAGAGGAGGGATTCTGCCTATGAGATTGTTAAAGCCAAGGCCAAGGTTCTCCAATTTCTTCAATCTCCCCAGTTCAGAAGGGATGGCACCGGTCAAGCTGTTCTCTGACAAATCAATGATGGATAAAACAGAGCAATTACTGAGAGGAGGGATGCTCCCTGTGAGATTGTTAACGCCAAGTACCAGATTAATAAGAGACGTGCATTTCCCCAATGAATTTGGAATGCTTCCACTCAGATTATTGTAGGACAACCGGAGATGCTGTAAGTTGAGCAGGCCACCAAACTTGTAATGCTATTGGTTGTATCACGAAAATACATTCTAAGAATACTCTGACTCTTTTTCTGTTGATAGGATTCATCATGTATACTGCAAAACTAAAAGTAAAAAATTAAAAAATTATACCCAAAAAATAAAAACAAGGTGTATGTTCTAATTATAAATTTGTATAGTTTAATTACAAATACTGTAATGTAGTTTGAGATAACAAATTGAATAACTACAAACGTAATAATGTAGTCTGTAACATTCCATATTTATTGGTTGTTCCTAAGTATTGACAATGGCCAAATATAATACATTTGTACAAATCTTTATCTATTCAAGAGATGACCAAAGTTGGTTTTTACATATCCTTCATGTTATTTGCTCTTACATTCTGATGATGGATCACGGAGTGCGATCCGAAACCTTGATGCCAAAAAAACATACACAATCAAAACCAGAAATTCAAGCTTAATTTCATGATGGAGTTTGGTAGCTTCTTTGCACCATGTAAGCTATGATTTAGAATTTACCAACTTCGTTCAAGTAGGCTCATAGTATAACTTCAAAACATGCAAACAATCCAGGTTAAAATCTACAAAAGTTACCAACTTATATAGTTTCTTTATTTCTAATTGATAACTTTGTCTAGTCAATTTATGTCTAGTCTTAAATAGCAAAGAATGTATGATAATTAGAATGAAGCTAACAAAGCACAAAGTGGGTTTCTAAAATTTATGTACTTTGATTTATAGATATTAGTGTTCAAAGTGGGAAAAGGAAATATTAAATTATGACTATGAAATTGTCATACAAGACATTATAATATAAAATTATTGATGTTAGATCTTCATAAAATTCTTTACTTAATACATGTGCAGATCAAATGTTTTGTACAACAATACATGCAAGATTGTAGAACATAGAAAATAATTAAAAGTGGATTTAAAGATCTTCTAGGGTCCATGGGAAAGAAAACCCTAATCTTTCAAGGGAAAAATGGCTTATTTCCAACATTTTTTAAATATAAAGTAATCTAATTAAATCATCACTTCAAAGATTTTGGTGGCATTTGACCCAAATAAAAAAATGTTGGGGTGTTTGGTGATACTTATTCATGTATATAGATTAAAGTAAAAAAAATACATCAATAATTTGATTAAGGTTGTTTAATTATGACATTAAAAGTGAGCTAATCACTAATGCCTACATAAAATGGATTAAATTTTTTAACTTATTATAATGATTATGAAATATTATAGTATATCTTATATATTTAGTTAATTCAATAATATTATATTTATTTTAATATATTTTATTTTATTTTAAATTATATTTATTTAAGTTTATTTAGATAATTTAATAAATGAAGAAGAAATTAGTTTGAAATTGATCTTAATTTATTTGTGTGATTATTTTACAATTTGTTTTATATAATTATTTGTATATTGCAAAGATTTACTTCTTGTAAATATTTTTCTTCAGTTTTTATCTTGTATTTCATATTATAATTTTTATTTTATTTTATGTAATAAAAAATATTATATTCTTTTAATTATTTAGCCTAGAATTATTTGTGAATTACAATTATGTTTATTACAAATAAATCTATATTAAAGAAATATTTTTAAAAAACATTAGAAAATAAAGTTAATTTTATAGTAATTTTTTTTAACTATTATTTATTCATTTGAAATTATTATTTAAATATCAAGACTTATTTTAAAATCTCTCTCACACACATTATATTTTATAAGAAATAAAAATACCTAAACCTCACAATATACAATAAGTTTTTTTTAAGTCTAACATTTTACAAAGTTTAAATTGGTAAAATAAGTCAAAATATGAAAATATTTGTTCTTTACAATTTTGAAATGGTAAAATAACACAACTTAATCATCCTCAATATCACCATTTTTCTTATTTCTCAATCCAATCCTTAAGATCTACTATCAAAAAATCATTAAATAACATATATAATATATAATTAAATTACATATACTATATATATTATTATTTAGATAATTAAATATATAATATTTAATTATTATATTTAACTTAAATTTTTAATCCTTTATAATCTTAATAATTTATTGATAGCACGGATAGTGACAAATGAGAAAACAAATTATATTAAAATAAATATAATATTATTAAATTAATTAAATATATAATATACTATAATATTATTTTATATTAAGTATAAGGAGTTCAAAAAAGGTAGAGAGTATCTACGAATTTTTACAATAGAACGAAGGCAGAGCCTTCAAAAAAAGTTTAACGGATCCAAAAGTTAATTAGAACACGATCAAAGCAAAAAGAAGACAAAGCAACAAGCTACTGAAGGCAACCATCACTGGCATCAACCCAAGTGGTCCAGCCCTTCTTGCCCTCCATCCAGGCAACCTTTTTCTTATCTTGGATCTGGCCCAACATGGCCAAGATGTCTTTCTTCGAGTTCTTGATCTTCTTGATTTCCTTGCTCACTTTTTTCAAACATTTAGAGGTTGTCCAGGTTCTCTCTCCATTCATAGCCATTCTTTAATTCAAACACAAAGAAGGTAGCATGCCCGTTCTGAAGAAATCTCTGCAGCTTCTTTTGGTCCATCATCATAGTGGTATGAACCTGCAAAAATTCTTTAAAATAAGTGAGTTTCCTTGGAAACTCAGTAAGAACCCTGGGAGTGTCTTGAAACCTTTCTTCATTCCTGCATTTTCAGATCTGCCATAAGATGTAAGAGGTTAAGATATTCCAAAAAATGTTAGAGTCTTTCGTAAGCCCCATAATATGACTAGTCACAATTTCAATAATAGAGACATAAGTAGAATAGGAGATCCCAAAAAGATTCCAAACATTTCTAGCAAAAGAGCATTCAAAGAAAATATGCTTGTTGGTTTCAGGAAGGTTACAAAGCTTATAGTAATTACTTTCATAGTTATTTTTCTTAATAGGCAGTCTGTCCAATATAAAAAGCCATCTAAAACACTTAATTTTGGGTTCAACATAACCTTTCCATAAAATATCGAAGTACTTCCTCCAAGAATAGACATCCAGAGAGGAATACCAAACATTATTACTATGGTCGAGGATGGCATCATCATATTCAAGAATCTTATAGATATTTTTAGCTTTAATCTTGGATAGGATGATCCCATCCGGCCATTTGCATTTTAAGAATCTCTGAGAGGCAACATTGCAGATGGAAGGAAGATTTTGAGTAGCTTTGAGAATCATGTTATAAGTTTTCTTTTGAGAGATAAGAATATTAAAAGTGTTTCTCAACTCTTCCCAGTTAAGCAGCCGATCATGTTCGAATATGCCAAAAAAGTTGTGAAATGTCTTTGTTGGCCCACTGTCTAGCAGAGCAGCCTTGGGAAAGGGCAAGGGGTTTTCCAGAAAGATGAAGGTTCCACTAGATGGATCTTTCACCATAAATTTGGGTGTCATCATGGAAGTCCTTGTTAACAATAAATTTCCTAACTTGGTTCCAAGCTTTCCAGATTGATTTGAAGACTTCAGATCCTTGAACATTAATAGGGAAGTTGCCAATAACTAAATCATTAAATGGAAGGTTCTTCCAAGACTTAGCATTATTAGGGAAACCTCTCTCAATATTATTCCTAACAAGGATCTACCATGGCGCATTTCCATTCATGGAGTGAAAGATCCATTTGGTAGCCAAGGAAATTCCTTGGATTCTAAGGTCTTTCAGCCCCAGCCCCCCAATAATTTTATCAGTGCACCACCAGTTCCATTTAACAACATGAAATTTTTTGTTTCCTTTGCCATCAGACCATAAAAAATTCCTAACATCTTTTTGAATTTCAAAAATTTGATAATTGTTAAACATCCACGCAGATGAGTAGTAGATGTTATAAGAAGATAAGATCTTCTGGAAAACTTGCAGTCTGCCAGCCAAGGAAAGAGCACGGTTATGCCACTTGTCCATCTTTTTAGTAATTTTTCCTTTAACACAAAGCCACGTGTCTTTAAGCGAGGGGTTAATGGCAAAGGGAATGCCAAGATATCTCACAATCTTTTGTGGGCCTCCCCATTGAAATCCATAGTTCTTAAACCAGTCAAGAGGCTGCTCTTTCCAACCCAGGCAAATGGATTTGGAGTGGGAGAGCTTAGCACCAGACATAGTACAAAACAGATTCAGCTTAACTTGCAGAGCTTTGAAGTTCTCAACATTAGCCTCAAAGAAAATGGTTGTGTCATCAACAAATTGGCTGTTAATGAGATCATCATCATTAGGAAGAGATATGCCCGTCACAGCAGGAGATATAGAATTATTTCTAAGTAAATAATAAAGAGCATCAAAGGCAATGATAAAGAGGGCAGGAGCTAGAGGGCAGCCTTTCCGAATAGACCTACCCAAAGGAAAGGAATCAGAGAGGGAACCACTGATATCAATTTGAGCACAAGCATCATGAAGAAACATACTAACAAAATTACAGAAGAAGGAAGGAAAACCAAAGGCCTCAAGCATCATGGAGATGAAGCTCCATTCGACCCTGTCATAGGATTTTTCAAAGTCTAAAAGGAACATACCATAGTTCTGATTGGAGTGATTGGCCCAGTTCATAGCCTCCCAGCTAGTAATAACATTTTGCAGAATGTACCTGCCTTTTATAAAGCCAGTTTGGGTAGAATAGATGAATTTGGGAAGGATACCCGCAAGTCTGGTAGCCAAGATCTTGGCAAAAATCTTGTAGGAGACATTAAGGAGCGCAATGGGCCTCAAATTCTTGATGAGAGCCTTGTCCCCATCCTTGGGAATAAGTTTAATAATACCTTTGTTAATAGAGGGACCGAGAGAGCCTTTAGAAAGAGCGTCCGAGTAGATCTCAAGAAGGTCTTTGGCAATCCAATTTTGGTTAGCTTTGTAAAATTCAATAGGTATGCCATCAGGACCGGGTGCCTTATCATTTTTTAAGGAATTAATGGCATTCTTAACATCATCTAAACAGATATTTCCAACAAGAAAGTTGGCATCCTCAGGGGAGATAACTTTAGGAATCAGAGATCTGCAACGGTCTCTAAGGGAAGAAGCCTCCACCGAATCCTCAGGGGAAAATAAATTCTAGTAGAATTTAGCAAAAGATTCTTTAATAAGGTCAAGATCAGTAATTTCTTGGTTGTAAATGATAATTTTTTCAATGGTCTCATTATATTGTTTGTGTTTAATAAGATTAAAGAAAAATTTAGAACCATGGTCTCCATATTGGAGCCAGTGAGCTCTGGATCTAATCTTAGCTCCTCTAGTTTTAGTCACCAAATGTTTCCTAAGGGCATCTTTAGCCTTAATAACTTGAGAGGTACACTCAAAGTCAGAAGGATTACATTGGTTGTTAATTTCAGCCTTCAATTAGTTAGTAGAAAGAGTTTTTTCAGTGAATTTGAAATCCTTAGCCCTTTTCTGGCCAATGGTCTTTAAAATATTTTGCCAAGCATTAATATTCATAATCTAATTGTTGATGCAGTTATTCCTAGGGAAATTGCTTTTGTTAATGATACTAATAATGTGAATAGCAGTTAAAACATCTTCATCTTCAAACAAGCTAACATTCAGGATGAATTTGGAATTAGGGATGCGGCTACGAGCAAGGGAGGTGTTGAAGGTAAAGGAAGCGGAGATGGGATGGTGGCCAGAAAGAGAGGTGGGAGTGACAAGAATGGAGTTGCCAAGTTTATCCGGTAAGACAGAGAAAAAATTCCTACTAGCATAAAACCGATCGAGCCTGGAGTGAATTCTAGCAGAGCCCTGTTGGTAATTACACCAAGTGTGCCAAAGGCCTGGATTATTGTTTTTGTTACCAAATAAGGGGTCAAAAAGATGCATGGAATTCTTCATTCTATTCCAGTAGACATTTTCCATATCTTTCCAAGCAAAAGGCAAACCCCCATCCTTATCATCCTGGCTTTTAATCATATTGAAATCACCAGCAATCAACCAGGGGATGCAAGGGAGAGAGGCCATCCATCCCCATAAGCTGGCTCTTTTCTTAGAGTCATTAGAGGCGTAAAGAGAGCAAATGGCAAAAACATAGTTATTGTAATTGAGGGTGATCCAGACAGCTCTGTTGCAAGGGGAGACACCACAACTGGTTATATACTTCTCCCATTTAGGGTTGATAAACAGAGAAACACCACCATTACCCCTCGGGTGATAAGTGTAAATTTTAACAGCATCTTTCCAAAGAAAGTCCAGATTAGAATCTAGAACAAAACCGGTAGCTTTAATTTCTTGCAACATAAGGAAATCAATCTTATGATAGGTATTGAGGAACCTTTTTATGACAAATTTCCTATTGGGAGATCCCAACCCCCTAATATTCCAAGAGATATAATTAATGAGGAGACATTAGAGGGGGAAGAGCGCAGTTCAGATGAGTCCAACTTTGGAGTCATCGCAATATCAGACAGATCCCCATTTTTCTTATTAATATTCTTGTTTTTGGAACCCAGGGGTCTTCCTCTTCGTTTAGAAGTAGGGAACCCCGTTTTGAAGTCTTCCTCACAATCAGATAATAGGTCAAGCTTCATGGAGTGTTTTAACCGAGGGTAATCATCCTCAACTATGGATTGATTAGCGGGATTAACCGCAACAATATATTCATCACTAATTTTCTGAAGGGTTTTTGAGGGATTCCCTGGTGTAGATCCTGTGTTAATGTTAACAGTAGTCATGAGGTAGGGTTGAGAAATTGGAGACGCATTTTCAATAGGGGTAAACATGGTAGAGGTGGCAGGGGAGTTACTGGCTGGAGTGTTGGAGGTATTTTCATTTGATTTTCTTCTGCATTTATTGGAAGCTTTGGTCACATTCTGGAAACCATCAGCGAGGAGGCTTTTGTTAGAGTAATAGACCTTTGAGTTATTAATTAAATCATTTCGATCTAATTACTAACTCACCTATTCACTCTAGTTGCTTAAGCTTACCTTAGGTTTTCCCTTTTAGGGTTTCGTGTTTCCTTTTATAAGGACTCACCTCTTTGTATTTGGTGAGGAGATTGTATTGTAATCATTTTGTTCATAATAGAAATTCATTCTTTGAACATGGATATGATGTCTCTGGATTTTTGGCCTCCATAGCTTCTTCTGTCTTTTGTCTTTGCTTCTTCCATGTGACAGGTTTGCATGCAGGTGTTCTTGGGAGATTAGCTTTCAGCCTAATCCAACATGGTATTAGAGCTCGCTTGCTGCTTGATGTTCGTGTTTCATTGAAGCGTGCCAGAAATAGGAAGTTTGTCAAGGGTTTCAGATTTTTTTGTGGTGATTTAGGGGCAGGCTTTGGTTTTGGTCACTTTGGGCTCAAACAGACATCTCCATTGAGCTCAGAGCACCCCAAAACCCTAGAAACCATGTAAAATTTGTCTATTTTGGACATCTGGGCTCTGGAGACAAAAAAATTTTGGTTTTCAGTGTCATACGGCACGAAAACTGAGAAAAAATTAAAAAAACCTATATTTCAAATGTTTTTTCACCTTTTTAAAGCATAGGCTGTGCTTTTTACAAAGGCGCCACCGCGCCACCTCTTCCGCGGCCCCCGCTGCCTTGTACCGCTCCGCCGATCCTCTGCCGACCCCTGCTCCTCTAGCCACAGCGGCCCCGCCCACCTCCGCCGGCCCGCCGCCCCTTTCCACGGCCCCTACTACTCAGTGCCCGGCTCCGCCACTATTTGGGCCTCCTCTGCGCCACCAGGCTCCAACGCGCCGCCTCTGAGCCGCCCGGGTGGATGTTTAGCCCCCGCGGGCTTTTACCACTAGCAGCCAGTCACATTGGTGACCAGGGGCTCCGACCTAGCCCCCTGCGTGTGCCATGTGCCCAGGGGGCTTATTTTTTTTAGCCCCAGGGGCTTAAAACCTGATTTTGAGGCCCTTTTTGAGCCCTTCTCACTGTTTTCACTCTATCTGGAGCATACGGAGACCTTTTTTGGACTTCGTTATATCATTGGAATGCTCTTTCCGAGCTCTTTCTGACTATGGTGGTTAGGTTTTTTGGCTTTGCTATTTTGATAGTATTTTTTGCTGTCAAAGTCCGATCTCTATTTTCTGCCTTCCGGGAGCCATATCTGGCTCATCTAGACTCCGTTTTTGGCAAACCAGATATCGTCGAAAAGATGGTTCAGTGAACTTTTCAGTTGCAGGGGTATTTTTTCTAGATTCTGCTCTAGGTTCTTTCTCCTCTAAATTTTATTCTTTCACACTCTGGCAGATTACTTGGGTTCTACAGGTCTTGGGATCTCTTCTTTTAATATTTTGGCTCACTCTTCTTTTTGACTTCTGAGCTTGTATGCTTCTCTTCTGTAGCATTCTTTTTTCTGTAAACACACTAAGATAAATTGCCTACTTCTGTATTTCTAAGATTTCAAGCACCTTGTGTGTTTTTTGTACTCGCACTCTATTATAAAGTGTCATGGGGGGTTATGATGTTTTTGCCATTTTGTGCACATCCACCTTTGTCGGTGACATTAGCCCATGCTGTGTGTCAGTGACACCACCCTTTATCCTATGCTCGTACTTCTATTGCACTGTTGGTGTTCTGGCATTGCTATTTCAGTGTTCTTGTCACCTCTCCCTATTCAGCATTATGGGGGGGTTCACCTGTTGGTTCTATTGCTTCTTTGGTTCAATTAATAAGCTCTTCAGACTTTGTCTTCTCTACCTGGTCATGCACTTCAGTGGGGGTCCCAACAGTTACTTATGACAGTGTTTGCAGCCTCATGCTTCGGAGTTGCTTCTTGCTCTTTCTTTTTCCTTTCTCTGGAACTTTTTTCCTAGATTGGAGGCTTTGTTTTCTTCATCTAGTTCATCTCTTTTTGGGGTAAAATTTTTCCCATTGGGTTTTCTTTATTTCCCCGTTTCACAGAGATTTCTTGTACGTGGGTGCCTCTTCAGGCCTTGTTGCCGGGACCCATCTTTCCTGCTTTCTGCAGTAGTTTCCTAGGTTTTGCTTCTCCCTAAGCTTATCTTAAGGGGGGGTGTTAGAGTAATAGACCTTTGAGTTATTAATTAAATCATTTTGATCTAATTACTAACTCACTTATTCACTCTAGTTGCTTAAGCTTACCTTAGGTTTTCCCTTTTAGGGTTTCGTGTTTCTTTTTATAAGGATTCACCTCTTTGTATTTGGTGAGGAGATTGTATTGTAATCATTTTGTTCATAATCAAAATTCATTCTTTGAACATGGATATGATACCTCTGAATTTTTGGCCTCCATAGCTTCTTCTGTCTTCTGTCTTTGCTTCTTCCATGTGACAGGTTTGCATGCAGGTGTTCTTGGGAGATTAGCTTTCAACCTAATCCAACAGGTTTCATCAATACCTACCTGGTTGGGTTGAACCACAACAAGGGAGGGACTACTAGGAATAGTATCGGAGTGGGTATTTTTATCCATGTTCTATATACCTTGATGGTTCACAGTTTTAGTTATCTTAATAGGTTCCTTTTTGCTAGGAGGGTTTTTTTTTTGTAGGATAGGGTAGTCTTTCCTTAGATTGTTGGAATTATATTGTGAATGTAGTACTAAGAGGAGAGGGGTGAATCAGTACCTCTAAAACTTTTCTTGGTTAGCCCATTAACCCTTAGTCATCAGTTTGTAAATTATCTTATCTAACTATTCATCTTTCTTTATGCATATGCAATCATAACATAAGTTCTT
>MU226170.1:480675-497707 GCA_018584345.1 Thuja plicata
TATATATATATATATATATATATATATATATATTGGCATATAAAAACAAAATATTAAAATATATATAAAAGATCATATATGAGGCAAAATATATATTCAGTGTTCTAATTGCATAAATAAATAGGGTGACAAATACATAAGAGATATGTATAAAATTTAAGACAAAATATATATTTACATCAATCATGCACTACTAACCATCAACATAGTTAATCTAGAATTATGACTTTAAAAAAAACAAAAAAACCAATCTTATATGCAAGTTTATTTATTTGGAATATCTAATAGTAAAGACAAAAGATTAGGGTAGAGAGATTATGCAAATACATTTAAGTGGGTAAAAGATTTTTTTTTTAAAAATAATGACATACAAGAATACATGTGCAAATTTATTTTGAAAGCATTTAATAAATAAAATAGAATGAAACGGCAGTGATAACAAATGTATTATTTTAGCATCTTTTTAAATGTTTCTACAAACTAGTGTGTTGAATAAATTTGCATGTATTTATATTTGTTTTTAGAGCATTGCTTTATTCCAAATAACCCATACTTTTTATCATTCAAGGAATGAAATCACCAAAAGAATAAACATGTATATCTATTTTTCTTTCATAACAGTAACAAATACAATAACTCATTTTATATGATTTCCTTTCTTTTACATTACTTTTTTTTCTACAATACTATGAAGATTTCAAATAAATTCAGCAAAAGATTTCTTTCTTTCTACTACATGAAAACTTATCTATTTCAACAAGGGATTATTACAAAAAAGTTTCCAAAGTGGCTTTCACAAAACATCATGAGGAATGTGTAGACTCCTCCTTTTCCAAGCTTTTCCCTTCTTCTTCAAGGGTTCAAAATGCAACCATAAAACCTGCAATAAGTTCAAAAAGACCATGGGATGCTCACCTCCCAGCCTAGGCCTCTAAGAGGCCACCCCCAAGCTTGGGAAACCAAAAATAGGCAGGTTACACATATGCATAACAAAAATAACATTACAACAACACAACACAAAAACTCCCTTCCACGGCTGTCACATTGGGTCTCATATTGATCCAAAAAATGGGGTGAAGTGGGCCAAATACCCTATGGAGAGAAAGCCCATTCCAATAAAAAAACAACAAGCTTTCACATGGCTTTACAAACAGCTCTTCCAACACTTGGAAAGCCCATACCAAAAGCAAAAGAACAAGCCTTCACATGGCTTTTCAAAATCATCTTCTCAACCCCTTCCCAAAAATACAACAAAACCCTTATGACCCCCAAGGCATCAATCCAAAAACAACTCCCTTATGACCTCCAAGGCATCAAGCCAAAAAAAACTCCCTTATGGCCCCCAAAACAAAGAATGAAATGACTTTATGGAGCCCATACATCCATGTTTTTTCTCTCTCCTCCCTGAGGTGAGACTCTACACCTATGGGCTGTCCTATAACCTTCACCCCCAAGGCCAGTCTCCCCTCCCAAGAGTGAGTGGGCCTTGAGACTCTCTTACACAAAAATCTTGCAATACATCACAAAGAAAACACAATACAACAATGGAAAGAAAGCATAACAACTTCTCACAAGTTCAAGAATACTGTTAATTGCAAATGTCCACATTCACCATAAGAAACAACAAAGAGAAATGTGAGAGCCACCAACCTAGAATCCAAGCTTAAGGAAGAAATTTGATGAAGAGCTCCCTCCTTCCTAGTCTCCTTCTCAAGCTTCTCCAAAACTAATTATGTCTCTAAGATAGAGAGTGAGTGTTCAACTTTCAACCATGGAGAGTCTCCACTAAAAAGTCCTCTAAAGTGCTCTTGGAAAAAGGTAAGCTTCTCATTGGTTTCTCTTCCCTAATATTCTTACAAGTTTACTAAAAATGGATTCTAAAAAGGTAACTCAAAAAGTGAACTAAGTATTTGCAGCAAAAAGAATGGGTTGTTTAACCAAGACCATGCTTCCAAAAGTGGATTTTCGTCCATCTTGAAAATCCAACTTTTGGAAGGGTCCTTTGGTCAATTATGGATTGTCCTAGGGTTAAAAAAAACCCTTACCCATAGGTATATCAAATGGGCTTTCTAAAAATGGCTCAAACACACCCCTAGGTACCTTTCTAGCCTCTCAAAAATTTTCATAAAGCTTACCCACGAAATTCAAGTGAATAGACCACACCTCAAGCTCCCTAATCAAGGGGTTCACATGGGGATTCTCTATGGTACTAACCTAGGTAGGTGGGCACCCAATCCTCAATTGGACATATCATGGCTACATGTACACAACACAAGTGTCAAGTGACACACACACACACACATTTACACATCACTAGACACATGGTATATCCACTTGGGCACATTTCACATGAGAATTAAATATACAATTTTGAAATAAATATAATCAAGCACACATTTACATTTACAAACATTAAACATGATACAATGAGGTCTCGTATCTCATTAGACACAACTTTGGCTTTCACTGAATTTCACATAGACTGAGATTTGGTTCCCCAATTCAATATCATGGTCTTACTCCCTGCACACTAAATCTGAATATCAATAGTTCAAGAAATATAATATACATCATAATAAAATAATCATCATTTAAAACTTCTACGAAACATATACAAACTCAATTCAACTCCTAAGATCATATGTATTTATAACATCATTTAAGCATTTTACTTTCATTTCACAATAGAAATCACATTGCATCATAACTGAATCAAATCAAAATTTTCTAATAAATCACCTAAGCATATATAATCCACCGCATATTCATTAAATCCAAATAATTATAAATAAAAAATCATAATTATATCATAAAACTAATCAACATGAGCATCATAAGATATTGTGCATCTAGAGTCTAAATGATCAAATCCAGTATGATCTAATAAAGTATAAATCTATAATGTATCATGCATAATTCACATAAAGGTCTTTCACAACATCAAAAAATCATCTCAAATAGTCCTATCTTAGCAGGATCTCACAATGCATCCCAATCCTAAGGAAGTTCACCTAACTCATGTAGACATAGATCGCCCTGAAATACAATCTCACAAGAGTACTACATGGTCATAACTGTGATAATAAACTCAATCCACACCCCTTAGAATGTCAATCATAAAAGGTAAATGAGGGAGACTCTACATCATCCCCCCAAGGGCTAGGCTTACTCCTAGATGATGAACTATAACTGATTGAATGTTTGAAGATGATAAGTTGATGATCACCAAGATGCAAAAGTGAATGCAAGACATTAAATCAGTTAATGTATTATATTGTCATTGATGTCAACTTGATATAGTCTGATTGTTTATACACATAATGTTCATAACATTGAAGATCTTAAGAGACAAAGTTTATGTGGTCGGTAAAACATAAAAAGTTTGTATACACTGAGTGACAGTGAACACCAAGTAGTTCATAGTGTATACCGAGCATCGCAGTAACCGAGCAAATATTACCAAGCAAGAGCTATTTATCGAGCATAACTGAAGTTGTCACCGAGCATCTGAAGTTGTTGACCAATCAGAACTGGAGTTAAAGAATGACAAAACTACTTAGGTGGCAGAGCTATATTTAGGGGTTGATTCATTGATTTATTTATTATCAACAATCAATTAAACTATAGCAAGAAGGAGGTTTAAAGCACATTTTATTCACAGATATCAATGAGAGATTTGTGGAATAAAATTAAAGAAGAGCTTTACGGGATAAAGCAAGCATGGCAAGTTTTACGGATCAAGAAGTGATCTACGACAAAACCAAGGGGATTGAGAGGGTAATCATGTCTATATAAAGAGACAAGGAATTTGTTATCAAAGAGAGGAATGCTGAGTATATTCTGGTGAAGATAGAATTATTCATGCAGATCTTATCATACAGGCTGAAGAATAGAGCCAAGGAATTCTGCAGACATCGAGCAACAGAGGACAGAGCATTCACCGAGAAGACTAAAGAAAGAAAGTAAAGGAACCAAAGTGAACATTGATATGAGAGGTATTATTGGACTAACAATAGATCTGAATATTTTCAAAGATAAATTTGTATTTTAAACAGATCATTTATTGTACCAGTTTAACCATTGATTCAAAAAATCTCTTAACCAAGTGGGATTTAACATTCCTTATTGTATTGAGATACTCAAGAGTATCAAAAGATTTTCTTGTTGACAGCATAGTGAATGCTAGGTCAAAATACAAATTGTTAGTTTTGAATCCTCTAACAAGGTCGTACTTAACAATGTGTATTGTAACCTTTAATAGGGTTGGCTCTTCACCGAGCTCACTTCAGAAGAGCGAAAATATTTTCAGTTACCGGTCCTAGGTGGTTTTTCCCAATATTGGGTTTCCACGTTAAAATTTATGTGTCAAATGTGTATTTCTTTCATTGTATTGATATTTTGTTTTACACATTATTGAAACTAGATTGGTCGATAAATACTAAGTTTATTTTATGTTACTCGTTAAAGTCTAGAAAAGATAAAAAATATATCTTACTGAGAAGTTTATATTTGTTAAAGTTATTTATGGCATATATCTTGATGATTGGGGATTGAAAGATAACTGAGGATATTATATTTAAGATATAAATTTTTGGTTGAATTTTTGAAATTATTTTTAAGGCCATTGATTCACCCCCCCAGGTTATTCTAACAATTGGTATCAGGGCTTTGGTGGTTGGAATAAAAGTTTAAAGGGACTTAAGTTAAAGATCACAAGATGAGTAAAAGGGATGTGCCTAAGTTGAACAAGGACAACTTTGCATAATGGAAAAGCAGGATAAGACTTCATCTACTAGTATTGGAAGTGATGTTACACAACACTTGGATATTGAATATGTTGCACCTACTAGACCTCTGACTGTTGATCAATTGAGATAGAAACATGAACACAATTCTACGATGATATAAATTTCTTCTTCACTAACCGATGTTGAATTTGAAGATGTGAAAGCATGCACCTCTGCAAAGCAAATGTGGGACAAAATCAAGATAGTACATGGAGGAGATGCAAATGTGTTAAGAGCTAAAGCTGAAAGCCTAAGAGGAAAGTTTGATGATCTGAGAATGAAAGGAGAGAACATCACTCAATACAATGATAGAATCAAAGAAGTTGTTAATGCTATTCTTGGAGTAGGAGGAGTACTTGATGAAGGCACAATTGTAAGAAAAATTCTGAGACCCTTACGGCATGTTTATGCTATTAGAGTATCTGCAATTCAATAAATGGGAGTAGTAGCTAGTAACAATGTTACTCTTGATAGTTTGATTGGTAGACTTATTTCATTTGAGATGAACAACTATGACAACAGTGTCTTACCTACTATTGAGTCTGCATTCAATTCTTCTCTAAAAGTAAGCAAATCTAGTAACAAACACACTATGATAAATGATACTAACAGTGATAGTGATGAGAAAGAACTTGAAAAAACTAAGCACTAATGGCTAGGAGATTACATAGAGGTAAAGGAAGATATAAATGTAAATTACCATTGGTCTTCTTTAATTACAAATAAATTGGACATTTTGCTGCTAGATGCCCTAACAAGAGAAAGGATGAAAAAGACAATGACAGATCTTATGAAAAGAAGTATGACAGAAGTGATGACCAAGACTACAGAAGAAACTGACACTCTGATAGAAGAGATAACTGAGATTACAAGGACAAAGGAAAGAAGGCTTGTTACCTAGTTGAGAAGAAAGTTGAATATTATGATTCTGATAAAGATGAAGATGAAGATGTTGAGGTAGTATTTGTTGCTATGAAGGATGATTCAGATGAAGAAGAAAGGTATGTTGAAACTATACTCATATCTAAAGTTAGAAAAAATGATGTCTGGATTATTGATAGTGGATGTACTCATCACATGAATGGAGATAAAGAAAATTTTGAAACTTTTGAATATTACAATTGTGGATCAATTCAGATGGGTAATGACTCGCCTTGCCCAGTTGAAGGAAAAGGTACCATCATGTTGAATAGTCTAATCAAATATGAAAATGCATATTGGGTGAAAGGACTTAACTATAATCTGTTGAGTGTTTCACAACTAAACAACATAGGACACCGAGTTGCATTTGAGAACAAAAAGGAAATGATCTATATTGGAACAGGAAAGTTGATCGGTACTAGTGAACAAACAAAAGGTAACTTATTCGATCTTGATAATATTGAGACCACTTGTTTATTGGCTAGAAATGAAGATGTTTGGTTGTGGCATAAAAGGTTATGTCATGTGACATTTGACATCATGGTTAAAAAAAGTAAGAAAAGAAAAGTGAGAGGCTTACTGAGTATTTCTAAGCCCGACCATGTTATGTGCAAGAATTGTCAAAAAGGAAAAATGAAAAAGTCTACTTTCAAGAGAAAAACCTACATATTTAATGCTATTCTAGAGTTAGTCCATACAGACTTATGTGAACCAATGAGAATAAAGAGTTATTATGGTGATAGATACTTCATTCTATTTTTTGATGACTATTCTAGGATGATGACTGTCATGTTCTTAAAAGAGAAATATTAAGCATTTAAGATGTTCAAATGGTATAAAGCTAAAGTTGAAAAGCAAAGTGGAAAAGAACTAAAATATTTAGGATCAGATAGAGGAGGAGAATTTATTTCTGATGAATTCACTAACTTTTGAAATGAGCATGGGATTACAAGATAGTTTTCTGCACCGAGGACACCACAGAAAAATGGGATTGATCAATTGTTGATTGTGCCAGAACACTAATGATTGAAAAAGACATCACACAAAAATTATGGAGAGAAGCTGTAAGTACTACTGTCTATATACTGAACCAATTTCAATTGAAGAAAGACACAAATAAGACACCTTATGAGCTATGGTATGGATACACGCCAAATGTGAGTTACTTTAGAATTTTTGGAAGTCAATGTTATATACTGAAAGAAGATAGAAATGGGAAACTTGAATCTAAAAGTGATGGAGTATTTCTAGGATATTATACTAAAATCAAAGCTTATAAATGTTTGAACAAATCTTCTAACAAAATCATTGAGATTGAAAATGTTAAAGTGGGTGAATTTGCTGAGAAAAATGATGAGGAAAGCAGAAAGGAACCTGAAGATTACAATAGATTTATCTACATTGAAGAAACGGTCACTTTTCCCAAGCAACAGAATGGAGCTATCAAGCAACAGTGTAATACTACTGAGCAACAGATAAATGCAACAGAGCAACAAGCTGCACACACTGAGAATCAGGAAAATGCTCACAATGCTGAAACGAACGATGGAGAACAAAATGAAGATCAAAATGAAGAACAAAGATTTGAACCTATACTTGCTAAATATGTCAGAAGACACCATCCACAGGACCAAATCATTAGGGACAAAAGATCAAGTATGAGAACAAGAAGTAAGTCACTTAACAATAGATGTTTGATATGTGATTTTGAGCCTAAATCTGTTAATATTGCACTTGAGAATCGAGAATGGGTTAGTGCAATAAATGAAGAGATTGAACAGATTGAAAAGAATAAATCATGGACATTAGTACCAAGACCGAGTGACAAAAATATCATTGGCACCAAATGGATTTTCAGAAACAAACTTAATGAGAATAGAGAAGTCACAAGGAACAAAGCAAGAATGGTATGCAAAGGGTAGCATAAGAAGAAGGTATTGACTATGGAAAAACCTTTGCACCCATTTCTAGACTAGGAGTAAGAATTCTACTTTCTTATGTTGCTTTTAAAGGATTCAAAGTATACCAAATGGATGTTGAATCTGTATTTCTGAATGAAATACTAGAATAGGAGGTATACATTGAACAATCTGAAGGGTTTGTTGATCCTAACAAGAGGAACATGGTTTGTAAAATACACAAAGCATTGTAGGATTGAAACAAGCATCAAGAGTATGGTATGAAATACTTCACTCTTATCCCATTAGTATTAGATTTGTTAGAACAAGTGAAACAATAATCTGTATTTGAAAGGAGAAAATGATGATAAGTTTTTTATGGCTGAGAAATTTGTTGATGATATCATATTTGGAGGAAATGATATGCTATGCAAGTCATTTGCTGATGAAATGAGCAAAGAATTTGAAATCTCAATGTTTGGAGAGATCAAATTTTTTCTTGGTCTACAGATTCTACAACAGGATGAAGGCATTTACATCACACAATCAAAATAAATCAAAGAAATTATGAATATATTCAAGATGGAGGACTCAAAACTAGTTGGAACACCTATGGCAATCAGATGCAAATTGACAAAGGAAGACACGAAAATTGAGGTAAATCAGACCTTATACAGTTCTATAATTAGTAAACTTATGTATGTTGTACACACTAGAACTGATATAGCACATGTAGTTGGTATAGTTGCAAGATTCCCTACTAATCTTAAGGAATCACGCATTACTTCTGTTAAAAGAATTTTGAGATATTTGAAAAATACTGAAGACTATGGTTTGTGGTACAATAAAGAAGAAAAATTTGAGCTACAAGTTTATATTGATGTTGATTGGGCTGGAAACATAGATGATAGAAAGAGCACTGCAGGAGGAGCATTCTTTATGGGTGACAAACTTGTCACATGGATAAGTAAAAATCAAGGATGCATATCTCAATCAAATGCAGAAGCAGAGTATGTAGTTGTTGCTGCAAATTGCTCTAACATTGCATGGATCAAGCAATTGCTGAAAGGTATGAATGAAGAAATTATTGACCTAGTAATTATCTACTGTGATAATACAAGTGCTATAAACATTTCAAAGAACCCTCTGATGCATGCTAAGACAAAGCACAAAGCTATTAAGTATCATTACTTGAGGGAACAAGTACAAGAGAAATAGGTAATACTAGAATATGTACAATCCAAAGAATAACTAGAAGACATATTCACCAAACCATTGCCAAAAGATACATTTGAGTACCCAAGGAATAGACTAGGGGTTCGTCCCTTGTCTACTGGTCACTAAGCTGACTAAGAGGTTGCATCAGCCTACACATTATCAGAAGATTAATCATGTTGATGCAAGATGAGATATGGACTGCAATGACATATTAGTACAGTGAAGGTACTTAACTGAACCTCACACCAAAGATTTAGTTGGCTACTAAAGATCTATATATTTTTGTTTGGCATTGATGTCAAAGGGAGAGAGAGATTCAATGAAATATCCATCAGGGAGAAAAATATCTAAAATGGAGAGAAAGATTCAATGAAATAACCATCCATCAAAGGGAGAGAATTGAAGAAATTTAACACTGCATATCTATCCAGAAAAGGGAGAAAAGATTCTACAAGAAAGGGAGAGAAAAAATTAAAAGATAGAACTACTACACCTATCCATTGAAGGGAATGAAGAAAGGGAGACCACACAACATAATCAAATCTAAGCTATAAGAGCTTACCGATATTCAGATATTTGAATTAGTTATAGAACAATAAGTTTGGTATGATATGGAATATTTCATATTGTGTTTCCGTTAATGCCAAAGGGAGAGATTGATGAACTATAGCTAATTGAATGTTTGAAGATGATAAGTTGATGATCACCGAGCTACAAAAGTGAATGCAAGATATTAAATCAGTTAATGTATTGTATTGTCATTGATGTCAACTTGATATAGTCTGATTGTTCATACACATATTGGACATAACATTTAAGATCTAAAGAGACAAAGTTTATGTGGTCGGTAAAACATAAAAATTCTATATACACTACGTGACAGCGAACACCGAGCAACTCACAGTGTATACTGAGCATCGCAGTAACCGATCAAGTGTTGCCGAGAAAGATCTATTTAGCGAGCATAACTGAAGTTGTTACCGAGCATAACTTTATTTATTGACCGATCAGAACTGGACTTAAAGAATGACAAAACTGATTAGCTGGCAGAGCTATATTCAGGGATTGATTGATTGATTGGTTTATTATCAATGATCAGTTAAACTATAGAAAAAAGGATATTTAAAGCACATGTTATTCACATCTATCAAGGAGAGATTTACGGGATAAAGCAAGCATGGCAAGTTTTACAGATCAAGAAGTGATCTACGAAAAAAACAAGGAGATTGAGAGGGTAATCATGTCTATATAAAGATACAAGGAATTCGTTATCAAAGAGAGGAATTCTAAGTATATTCTAGTGAAGATATAATTCTTCATTCAGATCTGATCATATAGGCTAAAGAACAAAGCCAAGGAATTTTGCAGACACCGAGCAATAGAGGACAAACAATTCACCAAGCAGAACAAAGAAAGAAAGAAAAGGAACTAAAGTGAACATTGATCACAGAGGTATTCTTGGACTAACAATAGATCTGAATATTTGCAAGATAAAGTTGTATTTTGAACAGATCATTTACTGTATCAGTTTAACCATTGATTCAGAAAATCTCTTAATCGAGTGGGATTTAATAGTCCTTATTGTATTGAGATACTCAAAAGTATCAAAAGGTTTTCTTGTTGAAAACATAGTGATTGCTAGGTCAAAAGACATACTGTTAGTTTTGAATCCTCTAACAAGGTCGCACTTAACAGTGTGTATTGTAACCTTTTACAGGGTTGGCTCTTTACTGAGCTCACTTTAGAAGAGTGAAAATATCTTGGGTTACCGGTCCCAGGTGATTTTTCCCAATATTGGCTTTCCACATTAAAATCTATGTGTCAAATGTATATTTCTTTCATTGCATTGATTTTTGTTTTACACATTATTGAAACTGGATTGGTCAGTAAACACTAAGTTTATTTGCTTCTACTTGGTAAAGTCTAGAAAAGATAAACAATATATCTTACCGAGCATTTTATATATGTTAAAGTTATTTATGGCATACATCTTGATGATTGGGGACTAAAAGATAACCGAGGATATTATATTTGAGATATAAGTTTTTGGTTGGATTTTTAGAATTATTTTTAAGGCCACCAATTCACCTCCCCCCCTCTCTAACACTGGAAGCCGATGCAAAAAACCAAAGGTAGCGCATCCACGTGCGATGACTATATTTCAACCAAATGCAAGTGCACAAATAGAGGTTTCCTAACCCACAAGTTTAAGGTTACCCGTCAAGGACAAAATAGGATATTTTCATGGTGTTCTCCCTTATAAGCACTCTCAGTGGCCTACATTGGGTCTGATAGAGTCACAAAACATAAAACTGACCAACTTAAGAAAACATTCATAATAGTCACCATGATCAAAAGTAAAAGTCTAACTGGGAAAAAAATTGAAATTTCAACAATAAATTTCAAAGCGAGCTCATTTCAACAATAAATCCAATGTGACAATTTTCATAAGAAATGGATATAAAATTTGGTGACTAAATCTAAACACAATAATACCCAAAAGATGCTATCCCACACAAGATGTGGAAAGTTCCGCAAACAAAATAAATAAATCTAGAAAATCATTCACAGAACAATGCAACTGAAATTGAACACATAAGAGGGAGTATCCACCAAGAATTTTGAGGGAAAAACTACTTAGCAACCTCCAAGAACTTACCCAAGCAACATATCACACCTAGGCATCACTATACTTCTGGTAACTGAAGCAATATAAGGGCCAATGTTGGTTTCCTACCCAAACAAAATTCTACTCCTAGGTGAAGCGTAATAGTTTGCAAGGTTCCTAGTGTTGAACCATGCTCTGATACCAAGTGTCATGCCCAAAAATTTATGTCAAAAAATGCAACAACTTTTTTTTTAATAGCAGTAAATGCAGTGTTGGTTATAGATGTGATTTTTCTAAAGCTTACTAATCGGTTACAATGTTTACATATGAAAGAAGATGCTAAGGATGAAAGAAAGTTTGTTACAAGATCTACAGTCATGAAAAGTCAAGTTCAAAATCAGTGATGTAGATTAAGCGACAAAAGAAAGTTATGAGTTCCAAGAAAAAGTGCAAGTCACGAGGCAAGGTTAACCGCCTAACCAAGTTGCAAATACATTGTATCAATTCATTTGAGATGATCACACGGATGAGCACAATTGAAGGTAAACCTAATCAATAGGATTAAGAGGAAAAACAAAGGCATATATATTGATGAATCTGTATGTTTATACAGAGTTTCTGGTGAAGTGAATAGTTGAAGAGCTACTGAGAAGAGTAGTGAAAGAGCTAGATAACCAGTCTAGAGAAGAGTCTAATGAGTTGTTGGTGCCAGTAAGTTTTAGAGAGTGAAAAAGGGATTTGATCAAGAAAAGTGTAGTTGCAGAATCATAGGTCAAATTAGTACATTGTTTCTTACTAATATTTGTAACAGAAAATATCTTAACTGAGTCGACCTAACAAGTACTTTCATAAATCCTTGAGAAACGTAACATTCTAGGATGAATGTTTAAGCCCTCTAACCAGGCCACTCCTAACAGGGTGAAGATCTTAACAGGTCTAAGGTAAATCCCCTAACAGGGTCACATCTAACAAATGTGCATTGTAATCTTTAACCGGATTGGCTCTTAACCAAGCATACTTCAAAAGAGTATTTCTTTTTGTGGGTGACAATTCCCACGAAGGTTTTTCCCAAATTGGGTTTCCTCATTAAATCTGGTGTTGCATGTGATGCTTGATAACTATGAATGTTATTTGCTTATGTTATATACTTTTTATCAAGTTTCATTTGTTGTTGTTATTTGAATCACTGAGCTGAATCATAAGTTTAGATTTAAAGTATTAAGGTTCAATATTTTCTGGTTCACCCCCCTCTCAGTAAACCATCTTTAGTAGGGTAAACCAACATGAGTATCCATGTTAAAGGGGATCCCAAATATGTTCTTAGTTATTTGTTGAAATAAATTCAAATTGTGATACATATATTAACCTTGGTGGTTTGGGATATTTGATTTAAGTTTGGGAATCTAGAGGGGTTACTGTGAGTTTTCATCATGATGCCTATATTCATTTGATGTTGATGTCCTCCTTTGTTTTATGGTTACATGTGGATCCTACTTATGTTTTGAGTTGTTATGTACTTTTGATTTCAAGGGGAGGGTTTTCTAGGAGCATTTCTAGGAGAGTGGCTCAAAATGGGGGCCTAGTGTTGAACAAGCCAAATAACTAAGAGGGGGGTGAATAAGTTATTCCAAAACACTTTTCACAAATTTTACTAAACTGGTAAATACTTTAAGAAATCATAAAATTATAACAGATATGAACATGAAAGCACAAAACATCAACACTATGAACACCAGAATTTATGTGGAAACCCAAGATGGGAAAAACCACAAAGAAACTAGTTATGAAAAGAACACCAGTTAAGGTGATTTTTACAAGGGCTCACTGTCATTTTTCTCACAATAGGTAAGGCTCACTACCGGTTGGGATAACTACCCAAAAAAATAAAGAGGCTCACTGTTGATACAAATAGGCTCACTGCCACAACAAATAGACTCACTGTCAGAATATAAGAAATGAAAATGAATCCACCAATGAAATCACTCTCAGGTCAACAATAAAAAAAAAATGATGTAACATTCAACTACCATTTGCACCAACTCGCATATACATCAGTACACAAATCTCCCCTTGTCAAATCCGCATTCGCTTCACATATTATTTGCATACAAGCATCTCACAATAAATAGAATCATCGCTCTCCTATACCAAGTCATGACAATAATAATATTCTCTTAAACCAATTTAAAATAGGTCACATCAAAGTATCCTCATGGTGTTAAGGAATAAAACTTGGACCACCTCTCTCAATACAACACGCCTTGCTCACAATAGCATGTTACACCATCATAGAGATCTTCAGAACCAACATATAAGATATATACATTACAATGCAAATACTTGAACCAGAGCACAAAAACCACTTTCCAGATAGGATCGGGCCCAAACAATTGAACTACAATATGTTTCAATATAAATGGGACCAACACCGACACAGCTAAAGATAGATCTTTATGGCACATCATCCAGAGAATAGTCTGTTGCATCACCAAAATAGCCAATCCATAGTAAAGCATAGGATATGTTGACATTAGTGACAATCATTAATGACAGCAACAATGATAGCATCAACATCACATTATAACACCTGGTCCCTAAGTGGTGGCCAAGGTAACCCATTATGGAGTCATAATCAAGTGATAATATAATAAAATGTATCAGGTTTAGATTACACATTGATCAAGATAAATATATTTATTCTCTCATGGTCATGAGTATCATATGTGGACCATGGATGGGTTGGAGAGGAATCAGTTTCCTATGTGGCACTGATTGGAAAATTTCCTTCCTTGTCCTCATGAAAGGTTGTTAGTTCCACATGAGTTCTCACATGGGGGTCGGGGTCTAGAGAGAGACTACTAGGGTAACCCATGACAGTCAAGAGCTATCTAATGACACTCTCCTACATGTGTCTTAGAATCTTCTTTATTAATCCTTGTGGTTTGCCTCTGGTATTCACTATGGTATCTCGTATATATCATTTTTGTTATCCCTTGTGTACTCTTTATGTTATGTGTAGGTTTCCTTTGTGATATTCATGTTATGTGTTGTAGTCTTGTTTTGTTTTGGATTGTGTGGTATGGGGCCTTGGTGTCTACCCCTTTAGAATGGTGGGAGTGGGCCTCTGGGTTCCATGTGGTTGGGTGGTAGTGATCTTTCTCTATCAAGGTTTAGTTGGTTCATGTTTGCGTGGATAGATCCTTGTTCCAGTGCCTTCATTCATGAGGCATTAGAGATGTTCATTTTGTACATATTTTTATCTTATGTCATAATGTACTCATGTATATACGTTGATGTAATTGGTATAGTCCTTGGAGGAGATTGATGTATTGGTAGACATATTGATATATTTGTATTTAGTGAACAATGAAAATTGTAAATTATGAAAAATGTTATTGTAAATGTATAGTGATGCCAATTTGAATATGTAATGTGGATAAGTAAATTATTAGGTAGGATTCCTATGTGATTATGTGAATGTTAAATTAGAATTAGCTAGGAAGAATCTTGATGAACTTGGTTACTTTATGATGATGTATGAAATGGTGAAAAAAGTACTTATAGGCTAGAATATATGATATTGGGAGTTGTATTTAATGAATGATCATATAATAAGGAATTAGTTATATGATGCTAGTTATCTATGTGGATTAGTTAATGTTAATGCTTTGGTAAAAAAATATTTAGGAACATTTGAGTTTGGTGCTATAAATGACCTTAGAAACAAAGTAATTGTTGTTTAAGATTCGTTGATAGAGTTCATTAATGTTTATGATTCCTATGATGTAAATTATTTTTGTATCTAGATGGTTAGATATGTTGTAGAGTGTTGCTTAGGTAGCAATATGAGGGAACCCTAAAAGGACCTAGGTCTGATTAATTATACATTCATGTTTATTAAGAATTTAAGTAGTATGTCATATGTGTGTGTGTGTGTACAGGATCATCGTATGCCAAAAAGTGGCGATGTGAAAAAATCATCTTTTCACTCATCCAAAAATGTTGTAAAAAGCATGTTGATTTTTTAGTAGGCTTGGGTGTCAATACACATGGCCAAACCAAAAGCCAAGGCACAAGCCTAATCGTGCATCAGATATAAAATTGGATATCTAATTTTTTCCGCCAAAAGTTTACTTTCCATTTAAAATTCAATATTTGCAATTTTGAACTTTTTCATTCCATGTTATTTTCAATTTTTATTTTAGTTTTTAATTATTGTTATAGATTTCATTGTTTATAATATTAATATTATGATATTAACGTTAGTATTAATATAATAATAATAATAATAATAATACCTAGGAGAGAGAGAGAGAGAGAGAGAGAGAGAGAGAGAGAGCTACTCTCTCTCACCCTCTCTCTCCTAGGTATTATTATTATTATTATATAAATAATAATAATATATTAATACTAATATTACTAAATATCATACTAATATATATAATATAATATAATACTAATATAAATAATAATAATATTTTAATACTAATATCACTAAATATCATACTATTATTAATATAATATAATAATACTATTATACATTACTACTATAAAAAAAACAATATATTACTAATTTACTAATACTAATGTTATTATCATCTAGTATTTATATAATATTAATATTATAAAATGTGAAATCTATAAAAAAACTAAAAAACTAAAATCAAAATTGAAAATGTTAAAATTTCAAATGGAAAGTAAAATTTGGGCGAGACATATCAGATATCCAATAATATCTCATATCCAATTAGCCTTGGTATTTGCCTCAGGTTTTGGCTTTGCAATGCCAAATGTGGATGGTCAACCCAAAAAACGTGTTTATCATATTTCCTCTAATCTCCAGACTTCGACTATGTAGCTTATCATGTTTTTTTACCCGACATTAATGAAAGAAAAAGGGTTTATTAAAGATATTATCAGCTTTCAATCAATATAATTGCAATCAAATTTTGAGTTCAATAAGTAATTATTACTTATTTCCTAATTGAGTTACCTCTAAAGTCCTGATTGACAGACTGATTGAAAAATAACTATAACTTTCAAACGGATTAACCTTTTTAAAATCTAAAACATTTGTCACATTCTATGCTTCGCCTACTATAAGAAAAAAAAATCAATTTTGTAAAGTTTAGAATTAGTTAAGGTGGTCAGACATAGGATTTTTATTATTCTGAAAAAGTCGTAGCAGAAAACTCATAATTAATTATCTATTTGAGAAAAAATTACACAAAAAACATGTGTCACATTCAGGCATGAGTCTACTACTTATATCTAGAATCTTGAGAATAGATATCATCATTTGAATATGATTAAGGTGGTTAGACATACACGTACTTTTTATCTTTTTTCTAAAATTTCCATACTGCTGCATTGAAATCTAAAATTTTCAACAGTTAGATTTCTTTTTCATAAAAGGGCTAGTATTTTAGAAACTACATTCAATTTCCTACAGATTCTATTCTTACCATTTTTCACATAACATTTATAAGATCTCCAACTTTATACGTCAAGTTGACTAACCCCAATTTTCTAATTTTTCATTGTCACTTAAGGCCATAGCTGGTAAACCACGACCCTGCACATGCCCATATATATATATA
>MU226170.1:497844-509365 GCA_018584345.1 Thuja plicata
CCTATTACAAGGCTAAAAATGAGTACAATTCAAGTAGAGGTCTTACACATACTTCATCCCATCAAATTCATAATAAAAGAAACCACACAATGCATTAAATCTGAGTGATTTTTCTATCCATCTTGCCCTGTAGAATTAGGTGGAAAACAAAATAAGAGACTAACGAAGAATGATGATGACAAGTCGTACTATTCAAAGTGATATTTAATACCCACCAATTCTGACTATAGCTATATGCTTCAAATAAAGTTACAAGACCACACATACATAGTATGGGCGATTACATTCGATGAAGAAGCAACATAGCTAATGGGCATGCCCACTAAAAACCTATGCAATCTTCAATTTGAGGAGGAGAAAGAAAAATGTATCGAGGAGATGGTAAGAGAGACAATGGATATGCAATTCCTCTTAAATTCAATTTGTATAAATTAAATGTACAATAATCTAGAGCGATTGAAAATCACTATCACTGAAGTTGAAGAAATAGATTTCAGTGTAGAGAGCAATTTATTGCTTGAAACAATCAATGAAATGTGTAGTGATAAGAACGGCCAACCCTAGCATGTATGCAACATATTAAGAACCACAATATACAATAGATGTCTTCTTGTGATGATCGATGTGTATACAGTTGTTGAAAATATACATATGTAAATAGCCATGTATGAATCTCTAGATGCATCTTGCATGTATGTATTCCAATAGAAATGCAATATTTACTTATTTAAATATTTCATGTTGCACTTACATTATTTTCATCATGCTTCTTCCGATGATGATGAAGTTAAGGACAACGAATCCCCAAAGGAGATGTCAAATCCTTGCAATATTTCTCAACACAATGGAAATCAATAAGATACAATCAACAACAATGTGATTGGCATCCAAACAAAAAAAATTATTAATAAGAATTTATTTATACATGTCAGGTTGTAAGGCCTTCCCGATTTAGGCCAAGTACAAAGAAAACCTAAAAACAAAACCCCAACTCAGACCTATTCCAGATCTTCCTAAGTCTCAGAGCAATCCTCGAGTAGCTTCTCTACTATTCAGCCCTTCACCAAACTTCTTCCTTCCCATTTCTTCCGCCCAAATGATCGCAAGCCCTAAATTTATATACAAACACAAATAGGTCAGCCTCAACCAACTTTATATATCCCAAGAAACGTGTTAGACCCAGTTGGTCTTATCCCAAATTAAATATAACATTTAATTCATTTCTTGAGGACCTATCCAAACAAATCAAGTTGGCCACACATAGATCCGCATAGTAAATCACGTCATTCATCACCAAATGATCATAACAACGACCGCAACCATAATCAATCAACCAGTTAACTCCAAGAACTAGTGCCATGAAGAACAACAACAACCCGATAGAGAAACAATAAGATCTCTCAAACCACGCCACCTCACGAAGTGCTATCATAGAATCAAGATCTAAAAATAGAAAGAAACAAAACCTTTTCATCACTCATGTCAAACATCTCCTCAGTTCAATTGATCTCAGAATCTCAGAAGACTGCCTGAAGCAAGAAACCTCTTTCTCAACCCAGTCACAGAATTCACCATAACTCAAGAAAGGTAACTCCAAACATGTTGATATCATAGGAAAAGCTTCATTATGATCCCATAAAAAACATATCATGACCACACCTTCTGCAGATCCATAGAATGCAACTGAGACATCAAACACACCAACTGGTGACAACTCACTACAACCAATTATCAGGAACACAACTGTCCAATAAAGAATCGTCAGTATCTCACAAACTAATCTACCAAAAGAAGTGCTATTATAGATATATAATCTATGAACAATAAGGAACAAACCCTCTTGACCACTCCTTTCCAAGATCTCAACATATCGAATGCTCGCAAGATCTCTAGAAAATTGTCTCAAACCAAAAACTTTATCAATCCAAAAGGAAACAACTCCTAAATGATGCAAGTTCTTCAAGAACCCTAGGTGCTCCCGCATCAGACACCCGGGGTAAATTAAAAATTATTTATCACACTTAGACTCCAAAATAACATTAGAGCTCAACCAATTCATCTTAACTATATGTTTCCCAAATCTTAAGGTCAATAACAAAAGGAAAAGATTGATTGGATGGCGAGCGGGAGCGGAGCACGGGAGGTAGGAACGTGGGATTTGCCAAATTCAAGTTTGAATTTGGGCAGGATTGGTTCAAAGGGGGAAGGACTGGTGAAATACAAAAGTCAAGGAGAAAATGGGCATTCCTTTTTAGAGTCAAACCCTCAGGTAAATCTTGTTTACCACCGGTTAAGAACATTTCAAGACCTTCTCAAGGTATCTTTGCAATAGACATCCCAGACCAGATTATTGATCATTCTATAGCTAGAATGAATAACTCCCTAGTTGGAAGATTTTTAGGGATTAGACCAAATATTGAAGTGGTAAGGACCTTTGTATCCTGAAGATAAGGTATGAAAGGGAAAGCAGATGTGGTAGCCATGGAAAAGAGATGTATGTATTTTTTTTCTCTTGTGAGGAAGATAGAATGAATGTCCTATGCAACAGGCCCTAGATGAAAGGGAAAAATACTTTGATTCTCTAGAAATGGCGCCCCAATTTAGTCTTTGAGGAGGAAGAGGTCAGTCAAGTTCCTATATGGATCAAGCTCCATGGTTTGCCTCTTGAATATTGGCTGGAGGATATATTTGCAGGGATAGCTAACTCATTTGGAGAACTTCTCTCTATAGATAATGTTACTGCTTCCAGGAGAAGACTCACCTACGTAAGGATCTATGTCGGCATTACTCAGGATACTGATATGCTAGAGAAAATAAATCTAAAATCTAAATTGGGATCATGGGAGCAAGCTATTGAATATAAAACAATCCCTTTTGTGTGTTTTCATTGCAAGAAAGCTGGACATTAGGCAAAGAAGTGCCCGACAAAAGTCACCCAGAAAAAGAACAAGAAATGGATTCCTGTAGGGAGGACTATCAAATCTGGAAGAGAGATAGCTAGGGAAGGCCAAAAAAAAGAGAAAAAGGGACAAGATAGTAAATCTAATATGAATAATAATTCTCTAATGGGAGATATTGTGATAACTAAACCTATTGCAGTTATTCTTACAAATAATGAGGATCCTGAGAAAAATGAAAATGAGGGATAGAATTAGGATATAGAAGAAGCCCAAGTGGAAGAGGGGGAGATTACAGAATTAGTAATAGTGGATATAGAAGTTGAAGAAATGGAAGATCTTAATGGGGAGAAAAAGGATAAACAACAGGTAGGAAGCCCAGATTCTGACACTCAAGAAGTGAATGCAAATTCCAAAGAGCAGCATAAACAACAGGATATGGTGGTGAGTCAAGATACCCTTAATCAATCGAAAATGACTCCTAAGGGGGGAAGAAATCATGAAAATGAAATACCTAAGTCGGGGGACCCTACAGAAATAAGCCAAATCCTAGTGGGGGAACAAAGTGAAATTGAAGATGAGAAAGAAAATTAAGGAGAGAAAAAAAAGGAAATAAGGACAAAGAGTTACCAAGCAGAATGGTAGCAAAAGAAGTAGTAGGAATGGAGATGTGGGAGCTATTATATCTTCTCCAGGTAGGCTGTCAAACTAGAAGGTGAGAAATAAAGAGGCCAAAAAGAACATTGTGTATGGAACCCAGCGGATTCTGGAGGTAGGATCCTTTGTTAAATCATGAAGATTATAGCTTGGAATATTAGGGGGATAAATAATCCCCATAAGTAGGACATTGTTAGGAATATGATTAGGGATAATATGTTAGTAATAACTGAGAGGGGGGGGGGGGGGGGGGNGGGTGAATTAGTGGCTTCAAAAATTATCCTTTAAACTTTAACCACCAATCAATACACCTCAGATTATTAAGTCCCAACAAGATGCATGCCATGAAATACTTATAATAATTAACTGTCTGTCAGTTTACCTTGTCTGTCCTTATTCTCATTGATAACTGATAAGCAGTAAAACTATTTACCGATACTCAGTAAATATGCAGAGTATACCAATCAATCCATAAATGCATATGTGAAATGTAAAATAGTAAAGTAATAAGCCATACACACACAACACATGGATTTTAACATGGAAACCCTGTTAAGGGAAAAACCACCGGGACTGATACCCCAAATTTTCAATCTTCTAAAGTGAGCCCTGTTAGGGGCCAATCCTGTTAAAGGTCACAAACACACTGTTAAGTGCAACCTTGTTAGAGGATTTTATACATAGAGGTTGTCACATAGTATCTGGCATCTATTTTTCTACCATCCTTGAATTAGCCTCCTTCTTAGACTGTCAATAGGCTTTAGGAAAATCTTGCTACCATCCTTGAATCAACCTTCTTCTTAGGCTGTCAATAGGTTTTATGCAATTTCAATGCTACTTTCATGAGTCAACCTTTTTGGCACTCCTTGGGATGTAACTCAATATATAGAAGATGGTTAAGTCCTTCTCTGTTAAGAGACTTGATGCTTCAATGGTTAAACTGAAACATTATGACATGTTTCTAATGCAACTTGAATTGCAGATTTTCAGATCTATTTAAGTAAATTAGGTCTCTCTGATTAATGTATCAATTCAATTCTTTTTGCTCCACATTTTCTACTCTGTGATGTTGTGCTTCATTGTTCATTGGTGTCTGTAGAATTCTTTAGCTCTCCTTCAGCTTGATTGATCAGGACTGAATGAAGTTCTTCTTCATCAGTTTCTCTTTAGCATCCTCTTTCTATTCACTCCCCTTCCCGTGTATGTGATTGCTTACGGAAATGAATTATGCTTGTCTCTTATATAGACATGATATTCCTTAATTCTTGATTCTTGATTCTTGGCATGAGAAACAATCCATCCAATCTGATTTATAGCTTTAACTCCTAATTTATCTCATAGTTATCTTCTTGCCAAATATACAAATCTACTTTAAATTAGTTACTTAACTCTGGTCGAATAAAACAAATAAAACAACCAGTTAAGTCTATCTTTAAGCTCTGCCAACTAGATATTTTGTCATTTTCTGAACTCTCTAATTTTTCTATCAATTCTACAGTTAGTCATCGATGACAACTACCAGTTTCATCGGTGTGACTCTAGTTAGCTTCAGGATCTCCATCCATCGGGCATCCTTGGATTTTACTCATCGGGTATCACTATGATTTTTCTTCATCGGGAAACACTATCATCTGCTTGTCGGGCATCACTATGACTTTTTCTTTGCCTTTACCGATGGTCTGCACTCCGTCGATGTTGTCTGTCACTTAGTGAATACTTGACTTTTATGTATTGCTGAAAGCATAATCTCTGTTCCATTGATTCTTTGAAGTCTTTTGCATTATCTACATGATCGTACAGATGATATCAAGTTGACATCAATGACAATACAAACCATTAACTAATTTAATGTCTTGCATCATCTTCAACTTAACATTATCAAACATTCAATCAGTTACATGTCATCAATATCTCCCTTTGGCATTGATGGCAACATACTATATTATCACACTATACTATTTCTAATACAATATGAAATACAATTGTTGAGATTCATCAAATTAGCAAACAGTTTGTTTTGATAACCGATAAAAATGTCTGACCGTCGGTAAGCTCTGTGTTAGCTTAGTTTTGATTCTTGCAGCTTTCTGTGTTTCTTGTATTGATGTGTTCTGTTCTCTTCTTGTGTCAATTTCTCTCTTTTGACTATTCTTCTTCTTTGATGTCTCTATCTCTTGTCAACAACTTTCCCTTTGTATATGATTCCTTCATACAAATTCGCTCCTATGTATATGATCTCTCCCTGTTTGGAGTAATCTGATGATGAATAATTTCTTGTGATAATTTGGATACATTCTCTCCCTTTGAAAACAATACCAAACAAATATTTTACAAATATATGACATTCATGTCAAACAATTATTTTCTTCTATCCATAATATATTCCTTGAATTTCCCTTATCCATCAGCAATACAACTATATGCTCTGGTGCTCGGTTCTGATATATACCTTTCTGTATATAGATGTAGCTTTGAAGTTCATCTTTTTGCTTGCATCAACATGAATGATATTCTGATAATATATAGGCTGATGTAGCCTTCAGCCCTTTACTGATTGGTAGACAAGGGTTTGACCCCTAGTCTCTTTCTCAGGTACTCAAATGTATCCTTGGGCAGTGGCTTGGTGAAGATATCGACCAATTGTTCTTTTGATTGTACATACTCAAGTATCACCTATTTTTCTTGAACTTGTTCTCTTAAGTAATGATACTTAATTGCAATGTGTTTAGTCTTTGAATGCATGACTAGATTCTTGGAAATGTTTATTACACTGGTGTTATCACAATAGATAATCATTAGTTCTGAGATTTTCATATGCATACCTTCCAGCAACTGTTTGATCGATGCAATATTTGAGTTTTTTGCAACAGCAACAACATATTATGCTTCTGCAGTAGACTATGAGATGCATCCTTGCTTCTTGTTGTATATGTTAATTTTGGCCTTGTTAATCAACCACACACTTCAACATAGTCCTTCTTCACCAGGTACACACAAGACTGAATATGATTTATTCATCCTGCCTGCCTGTGTGATTCGACCTGTTGCCTTCTATCTAGATGGGGTTTTTGAAATTGCTCTCAGGACGAGAGGCTCACAACCATGGACCAATCTAAGAACGAAGGATTTATCATGATGAATGCAATACAATGCAAGATTAAGCTAGGAATTGAAAGATGTAAGATGATCTAAGCATGATTGCTAAATGCCATTATTCTAGAAATTGATGTTATGCTATTGCAAAAACTGAAGTTATGCTATATGAGATTACTAAATAAATGAGACAATAATTCAGTATTCTAACAATGCAAAAGTGAGTGGGGGTTTGAAATGAAGAATGAAAGTTCTTTTATAGACTCAGAGGTTGTTCAGAATGGAAAGTTTCCTTTTTAGAATAAAACAGATAGAAAAGCCAGTTAAAAACAGAAAGCTTTATTGAAAAGAATTCAATAAATTGTTATCTCTCTGCTTTAGCTATTTTCTTTCTTTGATTTAATTATTTTATTTGTTTTATTTGTTTTTCTCTCTTTAAAGCAGAATTAAAGAGAAACTTCCAATTCTGAACAAAAGAAAGCTTTTTGAGAGATTATCTAATTAATTAAATAAATATGACCTCATAATTATTTTTTTTCTCAATTATCTGAATATTTAAATTGAATTATTGAAAATGAGGATATTTATTTAATAATTAAATATTGTTTAATTCATTTTCATGTGTCTCAGCTAAAGAGGGTGAATTTAATTTAATTAAAGTGCTAGGAATTTATACTTAAATTAATTCGATCATAAGGTTTGTTTAGCCATTAGATATTTAAGAATTAAACATAATGTATGATTAATGCAGATTTAGGATTTTCTACATTTTACACTCAGGTCGAGTAGAGTCAGTGAAAACTCAGAATTGCCTAGTACAATAGGACTTTGATGATTCAGAAGAATGAAAAATGCAACAAAATTGGTTAGAGTTGCAATATGCCAATTTTGGGGTGTTACATTTTGCCCCTCTTTGAATTGATGTGTGAGCAGCGCATTAATTCAAAGAATAGTCTGATGCATGAGGCACAGAGGAATAGATTTGAAAATTGATGATGTAAAGATTTCAGAGCCATCTCCATAATAGAGCTTGACTCTTCGAAGTCTAGGTTAGGTTGCCAAGACGCCGGTCAAGTAGAGTTTCGAGGGTCATCTTCATAATGAAGCTTGATCCTCAGGGATCCAGGTTAGAATGCCCTGATACCTAGATGGATTGATATCTTTCCCAAGGCTGTCCTCAGAACAAGGCTCAACCTTCAGAAGTCAGGGTTAGATTTCCCCGATACCTGTCTCAAAAGATAATGAATAGATTAACATCTTTCCCAAGGCTATCCCCAGAATGAGGCTTAACCTTCAGGAGTCAAGGTTAGATTTCCCCGATACCTGTCTCAAAAGATGATAAAAATATTGACATCTTTCCCAAGGCTATCCCCAGAACGAGGCTTAACCTTCAGGAGTCAGGGTTAGATTTCCCGGATACCTGTCTCAAAAGATGATAAAAAGATTGACATCTTTCCCAAGGCTATCCCTAGAACGAGGCTTAACCTTCAGGAGTCAGGGTTAGATTTCCCCGATACTTGTCTCAAAAGATGATAAAAAGATTGACATCTTTCCCAAGGCTATCCCCAGAATGAGGCTTAACCTTCAGGAGTCAGGGTTAGATTTCCCCGATACCTGTCTCAAAAGATGATAAAAATATTGACATCTTTCCCAAGGCTATCCCCAAAACGAGGCTTAACCTTCAGGAGTTAGGGTTAGATTGCCCTGATACCTGTCTCAAAAGATGATAAAAAGATTAAAATCTTTCCCAAGGCTATCCCCAGAATGAGGCTTAACCTTCAGGAGTCAGGGTTAGATTGCCCTGATACCTGTCTCAAAAGATGGGAGCTTTCGAGAACCATCTCCAGATCGGAGCTTGATTCTCAAGAATCTGAGTTAGATTGCTCAGATGTTGAATAGATGGCAAGATGTAAGGAACATAGATGTCTTTTTTGATTGAAATTCATGGAACACCCATTTTTGACCGTGCAGTACGAAAAATTGAACATGCCCCAAGTGATGAGATGCCCCTAGCAATGAGGACTTTTTGAAAATCAGATCAGATTTATTGGAATAGATATAATGATGTAATCATCCTGCCCCCTCGGAAGTGAAATTGAAAGATGACACGCCATAAGAGAGTGAAAAATCGCAGAGAGATATTGAGTCGGAGATCCAGGAGAACTCAGAATAGATTATAGAAGAATTCAGAAGATTCAGGATCAATTTCGAGCGGTTCCAAGGTCTGGTTGACCACGTTTGACTAAGGTTGGCCAAAGTTGACCAGAGTTGACTTTCGAGGAAAAATTTAAAGATTTCAGAAAATGATGATATGATAAGGTTCTGACAAGAAAGCGACGTCAGAAGGGCGACTGCACAAGCGTTTGATCACGTCGGTCCTGAAAATTTTAAAATGTGATTTTGAGCTATATATGAGTGTCAGATTTTGATTTCGATCACAAAAATGGATTCAGAGCAATCAAATTAGGTAGTGGTGCAATTTTCATGTAAAACAGAGCACTTTATAAAATTAGGTCAAACCCTATATAAGGACAAAAGGGTCATTTTCAAAATCATTTGAACCCTTTGACTTTGGAGAAAAGAGCTCTGAGAAGAAGACATAATGGCGGTCCCCTTCAGCAGCCACCGATTTGAGAGATCCAAAAGGCACAGCCGGCCCACAGCATACAGACCCCCAGTAAGTCATCGATAAAACCTCTCTGTACTTCAAATTTATTGAATTTTGGTCAATTTTTTTCATGTTTTTACGTGATTTTGAATTTTGAGTCACGGGTCTTCACGCGAAGAAGTAGTTTCTTCGCGCGCCCTGTAAAGGAATTTCACGCGAAAAAACTTCTTTTTGCGCGACCCGATGCGAAGTCTCGCACGCACGGGCGCTCAATTTTGCATGAGAGAGGCTTGTTGAAGGCGGTTTCTTGTGCGAATTAGGATAAAAAGTCGCGCAAAATAGTAATGTCGCGCGGAAGAATGTACTTTGTCGTGTGAAAGAGAAATGTTCTTCGCATGAAATGCTTACCTTGTGTATGTGAAAAAGTTAGTGTCGCATTGCGTCAGCGTCGTTAATATCTGTGGGATGTTCTGAATGCTTTATTATCGCATTATGCTCTAATTATCATGGATTACTGATGGTGTTTTGTTGTTCATATGTCTTGCAGGTTGACTTTCTAGACATTGCATTTAGATCACATCATCGAGCGATCAGCAGAGTGATAGCGCAGTTAGATGATATAGAGTCAGCGCACATTGCTACACTGGGCCTGAGTACATTATGTGATATACCTGAGATTCGGGTAAATCACGATTTACTGTGTGCATTGGTTGAGCGTTTCCATTCAAAAATGAAAACATTTCACTTAGCATAGGGGGAGATGACTATTACCCCTGAGGACATATACAGGATCCTCAGGATACCATTTGTCGGTGCCCGGGTTGAGTACGAGACATGACCCAAGATGGGCACAACAACATTGAGATAGGTCTTTCAGGATGACCTTGTGATGGGCAGAGCGATCCCCTAGGAGGATTTGATCGGTTCATATAGGGGTACCCACAGATTGCCTGTAGTATTAGCATGCTTCCTTGGGTGCTATTTGATGCCAGACCGGGGACAACACGGTCTAGAGTGCGGCTGGGACAGGATGCTTCAGCTAATGATAGCATGACTGACACTATGGATGGGGTCAGTGTATGCTCGCTCATATGTATCATGAGATGCATGAGATCGTCTATAGAGAGGCGAAGAGCATGGCAGCAGGCGTATTCATTTTACAGGTATGGGCTTGGGAGCATCTTCCCATTACCAGACCCATATGCGAGGATATGAGGTAGCCTTGGAGCCTTATATATGCAGATACAGAGGTATGGTTACTCAGCCTACATTGGGTAAGGTGGATCAGTGGAGAGCATAGCTGGATGATCTGACCACCATGATATGGAGGCCATAAAGGCTTACAAAGGCCTGGGATGACGCAGCCGAGCAGCTAAGCCACATGTTCTGCACCTGTGAGATGATTGGTCACACGATTATAGTGATAGAGAGATTCCCGCTGAGGCAAGTATGGTGGTAGTTTGGTCACCCTCAGGACATCGCGCAGGACTACACTACATATGCGCGGTTTTCTGATGAGGTGAGGAGAGGTTGGGGTATGACATTAGATCAGGGGCGTACTATGATCAACATCAGGTCATTGGTCCCAGTTGAGTGGGATTACCCCTAGGATGTGGCAGATACCAGTGTCACGGCTGAGTATAGAGAGCATTTTGTGATGCACCCATTTCCCAAGTATACAGATCCGGTGGGGACGGTGGGCAGAGGGCAGGTGGTTCAGCCATAGGGTGTACAGCCACAGGGGCATCCGGGACAAATGCCTCCACCATAGTAGAGGGCACATCCGGGACCACAGCAGGGTCCCTGACCTAGGACAGGATAGGTGGACATCCCTGCACGACAGATGGGGATGGATCCTGGAGCTGGCGGCAGTGGGAGTACCAGGTAGTCCCGGAGATAGACTACAGCATAGTTATCTGAGGAGTATCAGGTACCTCCACAGGAGGAGGTATAGGAGGAGGATCCTATGTAGGAGGATCAGCCTACGCAAGACATAGCACAGGAGGTAGGACAGGAGGCCGTGTAGGACCCATAGTGGCAGATACGAGAGAGAGTGAGGCAGCTCACTAGATAGGTGGGAGACCTCACCATACAGGTGGCCGTCCATGATTCCCGATTGATGAACACAGACCGAGAGATCCAGGATCTCCAAGAGTAGCTCAGGGTGACGCAGGAGGAGGTATGACACTAGACGGCATGGGTTGCATATTACTTTGCATCATACATAGGTGCGGTGCCTGACGAGGCATCACAGGTGGCTCGGTTC
>MU226170.1:509747-523584 GCA_018584345.1 Thuja plicata
GATGATTAGAATGTATGCAAATGTATGAACATGTTCATGTATGTATGATTTAGATGCAAAGATGTATATATGGAAATGAATTATGTAAATGCAATGTGTAAATGATAATGTAAATGCAATGTATAGATGAGAATGTAAATGCAATGTATAGATGGATTATGAATTGTGAATATGAATATGTATATGGTACTAACATCTCATGCAGGACAACAAATGCCAGCCAAAGAACATGTGAAGAATCGAGAGTGAGGACCGAACGCCTTTGCAGTCATGATGAAACCAAAATGGTGAAGAAGAACTCCCCAGAAGAAATGCAATGAAAAGAACACCGAATCATTGTCACAATGCAAGTCTAGAATGAAAATGTAATCTTATGCGAAATACAATATGAGAATGCAGTTCTAGGACATGGTTGTGAGACCCATCGTATGTTTATCATCATTGAGAATTTTTTGGAACATCAAAGTCGATACGACCCTTACTGGCACCACAATGCAACCATAAGGATATGAATATGACTCTTCATCGGATGAAATGTGGGAAACGAACGTAAGCACCAGGGCACAAAAGCCAAGATGACCTGAACATTGTTTCTAGTTAATGTTGCAAGAGTATACCAGTATCGAGGCATTCAAAGCCAAGATAACCATGAGTGTGATCATGCGTAAACAAACATATCAATAACAAACAAAGCAATGACAAGAAAGGAGATAGTACCGACCTCACCATGGCATACAAATAAACAAGATCGAGGGATGTGAGGTTGTTCCACCTTAGTGCGGGAGCTCTTATCACATACACCCTATTTATTTTACGTTACCGGATCATCGGGACTATACCAACAAGAAGTAGACAAAGAAAATATCAATGAAACCCATAAGAATAGACAACATACAAAGAAATATTCAATCATAGCTCAGCCAATTTCAAAGTTTTGCGAATGTGTATGTGTAAAGGGTGTTAAAAAACACCGTTGTGCTTGTGAGTGCATTGTATTTGAATGTTATCAATAGATGTTTACGTTTGAGATATCCAATGTGTGATAAAAAAACATAGATGTGTCCAAAGATAGTGTTAAAAAACACTATTTATGGTGGTGTTGAAAAACAATAGTTTGTGTCAGTAGCAAGTTGTCCTTGAGAAGTGACAAGATTACTGACTCAAGTGTAAACCAAAGATATGATCAAATGGGGGGTCCATGCCCCCAAGTAATGATGACTGACTTGACGTATGTTGCAAGGACAAACAAGATGTGATTGCCCCCAAGCGTATGGCGCTAAATCAATGACAAGTCAGGAGGGTCCACAAAGGAACCAGAGTGTCACAAAAGTGACCAAAAGATATGTACAAACTAAAGCATAGGATCGTCAAGACCGAGTATTGATAGATAGAGCATTTTGAGTATAACTCCAACTGTGATGAAAGTGAGCAATCTCAGTAGAATAGCGACAGTAGGCAGACACAGTGAGAACCACTGGTGACTGATGCGAGAGAGATGCACAAATGAAATGATCATAAAACTTAGCTAAACATCAGTAGGCAGACGCAGTGGGAACCACTGGTGACTGATGTTAGGGAGATTCTCAAGGAAATAGAACTTAGTAAAAGCTAGGTGACAGTAGGCAGACGCAGTGGGAATCACTGGTGACTGGTGTTAGGGAGATTCTCAAGGAAAGAGAACTCAGTAAAAGCTAGGTGACAGTAGGCAGACGCAGTGGGAATCGCTGGTGACTGTCACGAAGAAGATCCAAAAGGATAATATGATAGTGTCCCCTAGATCAGGAGGGTTGTTTTGAGAGTATGACCAGTTTCAATCCATGTGAGTTGGTGTCTTGACGGGAACTGAAAGCAAACAAAAGCAGGAATGCAAGAAAGCAGGAAAGCAGTAAAGCAAATGCGTAAAGCCAAGTGGTGTTGCAATAGATATAGCATTGAGGAACAAGAGGTGCCTATTTACCAGGTTTTCACCTTCTTGGCAGGAATTCTTTTTTTGCTACCATGATGCATGTTTGCCAGGTTTTCATCAATGGCACCTTTTTTCTCTTTTTCTCTTTTTTTTGTATTTTTTAATTTTTTAATTTTTTTACATTTTCGGAATATATGATTTTTTTGGAGATACATCAAAGCGCCTATCGTTAGGTTTTCACTAAGATGATCATTTTTTTCAGGACTTTTTCAGATTTTTAGGATTTTTTCAAGACTTTAATATGTACATGAGCATATCGAAGGTGTCTCAGCTATAAAACCGCTTCAGATGAAGAGCGTTGATGGGCTCTTTGAGTTGTTCTCCTTCAATAGTAGAGAGTTGATAAGTACCAGACCCAAACACTGCAGTAACAATATATGGACCGAGCCAATTAGGTTCAAACTTTCCTTTCTAGACCCGATGTTGCTGATTCTTAGGGTTCTCCCTCAGAATGAGGTCACCTGATTGAAAATCCCGTGGTCTTACCTTTTTGTTATAGCTTTTGGACATTCTTTTTTGGTATGCTCGAAGGTGATCGAACGCCACTTGGCGACGTTCATCAAGTAATTCTAGCTCTTGTAGCTGAGATATTCTAGTATCTTCATCAGTGATGAGGCCCTTCAAAGAAACTCGCAGAGAAGGAATCTTGACCTCAATAGGTAGCACAGCATCTGCTCCATAAACCAATGCATAAGGGGTAGCCCCTGTTGGTTTTCTTATACTTGTCCGGTATGCCCAAAGAGCTAGATTGATCTAGAGATGCCAATCTCGTCTGGATTTATGTACTGTGCAGTGCAGGATCTTAAGGATTGTTTTGTTGGAAGCTTTTGCCTATCCATTACCCTGAGGATAATAGATGGAAGACCAGTGTTGAGTAATTTTAAATTTAGAGCAAAGCTCTGTCAAATCCTTATTTTTAAATTGTCCCCCATTATCAGTGATAATCCCTGAGGGTACACCATTCCTACAAATGATGTAATTAAGAATAAACATTGTTACTGTTTTTCCACTAGCAACGATGAGAGGGACTGCCTCCACCCATTTATTAAAATAATCAGTAGCTGTAATGATAAACTTATATCCGTTGGAGGATGAGGGGTAGATCTGACCTACCAAATCAAAGGCCCATTGCTAGAATGGCCAGAAAGTAATAAATGGAATGAGCTCCTTGGCTGGAGCATGAATCAGGTTTCCATGTAATTGACATTGTTTGCAGGACTTAGCAAACTGTGTTGCTTCTTTTTCCATATCGGGCCAGTAGTAACCAGCTCTAATATGCTTACGGGCCAATGTCAGGCCGTTAGAGTGTGAGCCACAGATGCCTTCATGCACCTCTACTAACGCTCATTTGGACTCATCGGGTTCTAAACACCTAAGAAGGGTACTGTCTAGACCACATCTATACAATTCATTAGCAATGATAACAAACCATGAAGCACTGTGGATTAGGTGACATTTCGCATTCTGGGAGTAAGTGTCTGGAATAATCTGGTCATGTAGGTAGGAGAAGATGTGATGGTAGCGGGATGAGTCATGTCCTACGACAGAATAGATCATCCGAGAGTCAGGAGAGTCATAGGTTGGGTAGCGTAATGTCTCCACTAGGAATTCATGTCTGAAATCATTTTTAGGAAGCTGTAGCATAGAGGCAAAAGTGGCCATGGCATCTGCTGCTCTATTATCCGCCCTTGAAACTTGCTGAAATGTGATATGAGTAAAGTACTGTTTGAGATCATCAACTAACTGTTTATAGGGTACCAACTTGGCATCCCTTGTTTGATAGATATCATTGACTTGGTTGATGACCAGTTGTGAATCTCCAAGAACATTTAGTTCATCTACTCTCCATTCTAGAGCGATCTTCATGCCATTGATAAGGGCTTCGTACTCAACAATGTTGTTTGTACAAGGAAACAACATCTTGTATGCTTTTGGTAATGAGTACCGTTGAGGTGTTATGAATAGTATCCCGACACCTGACCCCTGTTGGGTAAATGAACCATCAAAGAACATAGTCCATGATCGATGTGTCAGAAGTAATATGGACTCATCTAGAAATTCAATGTGTAATGGTTGATGATCAACTAGAGGTGCTTCTGCCAACTAATCTGCTATTGCCTGTCCCTTAATGGCTTTCCTTTCCACATATTGAATATCAAACTCACTGAGGAGCATGACCCATTTAGCTAGTCTACCTGTTAGGGTAGCCTTACTGAGTAAGTATTTCAGAGGATCAATTTTAGCAATTAGACGGGTAGTATGAGCCAACATATAGTGCCACAATTTTTGTGAAGCAAACACCACTACAAGGAAATATTTCTCTATAACAGAGTATTTCATTTCATATGAGACCAGCATTTTGCTAATGTAATAGATAGCCCTCTCTTTGTTGTGCTAATCTTCTTGAGCCAATAAGATACCCAGTGATGTATCCATAGCAGATATGTAAAGTATTTGTGGCTTCCCATGAATGGGAGGCATCAAGATAGGTGGGTTTGTAAGATACTGTTTGATTTGTGTGAACCCTTCATCACATTCTTTAGTCCACTGATAAGTCACACCCTTGTGCAAAGTCTTGGTAAAAGGTTGGGACTTGTCCGCCAGTTGAGAGATAAAATGTCGGATAGATTGCAAGCGGCCCTGAAGACCCCTCATTTGTCTGATGTTCTTTGGTGGTGGCATTTCTAGAATAGCTTGTACTTTTGTAGGATCTACTTCAATACCTTTAGCAGAGATGATATAGCCAAGCAATTTTCCAGATGTTACGCCAAATGTGCATTTCTTAGGATTGAGTCTGAGACTGAATTGTTCCATACGATCTAGTATAGGACCTAGATCGGCAAGATGTTTCTTTTGGTGCGTTCTCTTAGCCAAAGTGTCATCCACATAATCTTCCATTGTTTTATGCATCATATCATGAAATATGGTGGTAACAGCTCTCTGATATGTAGCACCTTCATTTTTGAGTCCAAAGGGCATGACATTCCAACAGAAGGTGCCCCAAGCACATATGAAAGCTATTTTCTCTTGGTCCTCTGGCGCAATTTTATCTGGTTGTAACCAGAGAAACCATCTGTTAATGAGTACATTTCATACCCAGCTGTCATATCTACAATCATATCAATATTAGGCAATGGAAAATCATCCTTAGGACATGCCAAATTCAGGTCTCTGAAGTCTGTGCAAACTCTTATGGATTTATCATGTTTTGGTACTGGAACAATATTAGAGATCCACTCGGCATAATCAATTACTCTGATAAACATGACTTTAAGCAATTTCTCCAATTTAGCTTTGACAAGTAGAGCTACGTGTGGATGCATCTTGCAAAGTTTTTGCTTGACAAGCTTAACACCTGGTGCAATAGACAAATGGTGCATTATTAGATTAGGGTCTAACCCAGGCATGTCTGAATATTTCCATGCAAAGTTAATCTTTTTGCTTCTGAAGAATGTAGTGAATTCCTCTCTTTTTGCCTCTGATAGTGATTGTGCCAAGTGATTAAGCTGAGGTTCTACCTCTGTACCCAAGTTGATAGGTTGAGTTTGTTCAATAAGAACAAATGATCTCTCCTGAAAATGACTTGGGAGAACATCAAGTATCTCATCCTCAGGCGCCTCAAAGAGGTTTTCACCCTTGGATACGTCTTTTATTTTGACTGTTTTAGGCTCTGATACTGCCACAAGGTGGGTTTCACCATCAGAGCGCCTATTTTTTCTTCTTTTTATTTTGTGACTAAGATACTTGATGTCCACCTCGGTCATGTTGACACTTGCTTCACTAGTAGGAGACATTACAGGTTTGACAGCGTGTAGGTAACAGGCAAGAGTGTAATCATTCTGGAACGTAACGACTTCACTAGATGGAGAGGTAGAGTTCCAGTCTATAAGCTTGGGATGGCAAAGTGAAAGAGGAGTGACGGGTTCAAGTGCATTCATCGTATAATCATCAAAGGCATGGACAAGCAAGTCGAGACCCAAAGCGATCTCATCTAGAGGTATAGTCAAATTCCTTTGATTCCTAGCGATCGTAGTAGACGACACGTTAACACCTAGGGAGTCAGACTCATGCGACCCTACACTAGACCGTTCACCTACTTCGAGAAGGTTTTCATATGCATTAGTTGTATCTGTATCTCTGTCAGATGTGGCATAGGATAAGCTGTCAAACTCATATTCATGGGAGTCTGTTTCATCATTAGGTCTCATGTCAAGAACATGAGTGAAATCAACTCTTTGTCCCCAGTTGGGATGGGTTCTTCCTAGAACCTCTGCTATAGTCAGATGAGCACATTGTGACTTAGGTACCTCAGTAGTGTTTGTAACATCAGATGTTTCTTGTGTAAGGAGAAGTGACTAAATTTTTTGGTCAAACTCCTCTTGAAAGTGTGGTAGGATGTATAAATCATCGTGATGACTAGGATTCAGAGTATATATTTCTTTCCATTCTTCATAAGTTAATGGAGAAATGGAAGTGGTGGTATCAGAATTGCTATCAGTGTCTACTATATTGATACGTGGTACAAAGTTATCTGGCTCAGCAAAGAATGCTGCCAGGTCTAAAGGAATAGGATAAGGAAAAGTATCCTCATAAGAGCTATCTTCAGGTTCCCCAGTCTTAGGTATTTTTTCAGGTGGTGGTTTCTTATCTCCTCGAGGTACAAACTTATTTATTCCCAACTAGAATGTGAGTTTTGGGAAGCCTATACTTGTAGATTCATGTGTCCTGCGACCAATAGCTTCAAGTGGTGCGATCAAGCCCTTATGATTCACACCTATGGGACCATTTCCTTTGTAGCCAAAGCACTGCATAATAGATAAATCTTTGCCAGAAGTTTCAGGTTTCATGTCATAAGGAGGAGTTTGTTCAGAATGGTCATCTCCTCTATAGATCTAAGCTTTGACAGCTCTATCTTTAGATTCTTCTTCTAATGGTACTGTGGCTTGTACAAAAGTACCACCATATTTTGTTGGAGAAGGAACTATAGAAGGTTTAGTGCTCTCAGAAGGTCTCCCATAAGAATGGGGAGACAATGAAAAAGATGTAATAGATAGCACAGGTTCAATCTTATATCCACCCATACCAGTTTCTTTGATTATCAAACTCTTTTCCATCTCTTTTAATTTATCTTCAAGGATTTCAATAGATTCCCTGTTGGTAGGCACAAGTATGTCAGTAGATTTAGTGAGAGCATTGCAATCATAGCGTGTATTAGCAGGGATAGTCACTTCAGACCCTTGAAATGAGAACTTAATGCATTGATGGTATGTAGAAGGGACAACCTACATTTCATGGATCCATGGCCTTCCTAATAGAATGTTGTATGCCAAAGGAATGTCAAGCACTTGACAGATAACATCACGTTCAACAGGACCAACTCTTATAGGCAAAACAACTAGCCCCTTGGATTTACGTTCTTCCTCATCATAGGATTTAATGGTAATCTTTTTGTGAGCATCAATGCAATCTTCGCCATAGCCTAACTCAAAATAAGGAAACTAGAAAAGCAAATATTTAGACCAGCACCATTATCTATGAGAACATAGTGAACACGCTTGGGACCAATCATGACTTCAATGTGCAGTAGGTTATTATGCGGGTGACTCAAAGAATGGTCATCTTCCTCAGAGAAAGACAAGTAATGTGAGGAGGTTAAGTGACCTACCATAGATTGAAACTGGTCAAGATCAATATCTTTTGGGACATTAGCCTCAGTGAGGGCTTTGTCTAGGATTTCCTTGTGAGCAGGGGAGATTTTCAGGAGCTCAAAGATAGTTATCTGAGCATTAGTACGTTACAATTGATCAAGAATGCTGTAATTGGCAGCATTAGATGAGGAACCCACTTTGGGATTCTTAGTAGCAAAGTCAACCTTAGCTTTGTCTGAAAGCTAAGTTGATGTAGATATAGGAGGCTCCGGGCCTTTGAGAATGATTTTAGCACGAGATTGAGTAACAACATTAGTGCTAACTTGAGACTATCTTGATTCAGAGGATTGAGGTGCAGACCCTCACAAAATGAAAGGTGTTTTAGACTTGGAAGTATCTTCGTTTCCCTTGATAATGATGACATTACAATATTCAGTATCCACAGGTTCAACCATATTAATGACATTGTCATTATTGGTGTATGTATTGTTGACCTTAGCATCAGTATTTTTGCCTTTGGATGATTCACCTTTCCCATGAGGAGGAAATGGGTCTTTGAAAGCTTGGTGATCAAAATTTTTGTTGTGACCTCCTATAGCAATAACCTCACTATCAATGAGATCCTAGATTTTATGACACAATTTAAAACAAGTACCCGTTTTATGACCTTTGTTTTGGTGGAAATCATAATAAGCAGATTCATTCCACCAAGGGGGTCTTGGTTGCGGATCAAAAGGTCATGAATTATCCAATGGAGTGAGTAAATGGTTGTCCACAAGAGTCTTGTAAACCACCTCAAGAGGTTCTCCTAAAGGAGTGAATTCATGCCATGGCCTAGGAGCCCAAGGTTTAGGTCCAGAAAATCATGAAGTACTTGGTTTAGATTCTGCCGCAGCCTGTTCAGTGGCTTTGGCCGCTTGCATCATGGTAGTGAGATTAAAGAAAGCCTTGGAAGGCTTAGCATTCATGTTGTCTACAACACCATCATTCACAACATTTTGATTCTTGTTGGGAAACTTGGATTTATCTTTGCTTGAGGAAGAAGACCCTTGTTTATTTTTTTTGTGTAAGGTCAATTCTCCTTTCTTGATCATAAATTTCTCGATTCTAATAGCTTGTTTGATCATATCATCAAAGGTTAGAGGACCTTGTAGCTGTACTTGATACCCAAAGTTGGGAAGAAGATTATCGAGAAAGATGTCCAACTTTTTAGATTCGGGTATCTTGCGAGAATATCGTGTATAGAGTTGCCTCCATCTTTGGAGAAATGCCAAGAAAGATTCCCCATTATTTTGTTTGAGGTTGCAAAGATCTCGAATATGAACCAGCTGTTGGATGTTGTGAGAATAATGTTGTATAAACAAATTGGCAATTTCGTCAAAGGTCTTGATGCCAATTGGTAGTCTAGAGAAGCATTCCATAGCTGATCCTCCCAAACTACATGGGAAAAGATGCATAAGATAGGTTGTGTCATGTATGAATTCCATTGAGAGAGCACCAAAATCTCTCAAATGGTCATGAGGGTCAAATGTACCCAAGTATTTGTCATATTTAGGATGCTCAACTCCTTTGGGAAAAGGAGGAATGTGAAGATCTTTATCAAATGGGAAAGGACAAATGCTTTCTAGCGTGAATTGTGTGACAGGTTTGTCTTTCTCTTTTAAGAGTTGAGAAAGTTGCTCTTGCATGGTTTGCATTTCTTTGTGCAAGCGAGAATTTTCAGTTTCTTCCTCTTTCTCAATAAGTGTTTCTATAGCATAATTGGAAGGTAACTTAGCCCCTTGATTAGCTAGTTCAAGAATTTCTTTTTCTTTTTCTTCAGCTATTAGAATTCTCATCATTTTACAGGATTCTTTGTTAGCACGAGCTTGTGCAATCTCTTCTTGAGTGATTTCAACTTCTACATCATTAGGGGGGTCTTGAGAATGGGACTTACCCCAATTTCTAAAGAGATCAGTTATGCTAGCTTCAGCACCTGATTGGTCATGATCTGCCATCTTGCCAAAATGCAAGGATTCAAGGTGTAAAGACTCGGTATGAAAAGATTGAGTGTCTTCTGAATTTGGGTCTTCTTGGAACAAAGGATTTCAAACCCTACTAAGATCCACTGGAAATGACCATTTATTGTAAGGTTGACGTACCGGAGAAGGAGATCGAGATGACTCCTCACTAAATGTAGCCGATAAAGGTGTGGAAAGTAAAAATTCATCTTGATTAATTGAATGATATGTTTTGCCACTTTGAGTTGTGACAGTCATAGACAAAGTTTGAACAAAGGAACGTGAACTAGGACCAAGCTTGAAACTGTCTCAAAGATTGCACAAAACATGCCAAAGGGTGAAGTATCCTTGGTGCAAATCATCTAAGAGGACGCTTAAACAAGCCAAGAGATGACTATTGCGACACAAGGCATGACAACACAAGTGAAAAAGATCAAAAAGACATGAGACAAGACTAGTTTAAGCAAGAATCACGTAGTCCTCAACCTAGGAAACCAAGTTTTAGACTGTGTGAAGATAGATGGCAGAAAAATAGACCCATATCAGAGACCAGATTTGACAGATGAACAACTGATTGGCAAATTTAAGCTCACTATTTTGGACAAAAGACTGCAGTTTTGCACAACAAAATGCTATGTCGTGTGAAGATTCTCACCGAACCGCATGAAGAAATGCTCGGTTCACGCGAAAAAGGACACCAGTAATAGGATAAAAGATTGACAGAGTAAAGGCACTGATGCCAAAGTTTGCGCGACATTTTATTATGAGTCGCACAAATATTTTCACCGGGTGATGCAAAGTTTAAGAAACTTCACGCGAAATTATGCAAATTGTGAAAAAAAAGACGCTTACAGAATCAGACTGTTAAGACTAGTTTGTGTTTTCCAAGATGAAATCATGCTATTTTCTAACAGATAGTTCAAGTTATAGATTGCTCTAAACATGTTCAAGATTGACAGTTTGTGTGTTTTGATGATAGTTTTGATTGTTCAAATGATGCACCCACACAAAACACATTAAGCAGAATATTTGTAGTACCAGAACAAGCACATTACAATCCTAGGATAGCAAGGACAATATCTATTGAATCCCCAATTGAACCAAAGTTTAGCTATGCTTACTCTTAACGGATAACTTAGAATCTTGGAAGCACAGGCTCCTCCTTACATATGCACTCACTTCTCAGGCATACCAAGCTTCGGACCCCAAAGGAATTGCTTCCAAAAGGGCTGTCATCTCTACTAAAAGTCATAAAAATGTGCGGCATCTTAGTCGGTCTCTGACCTTCCACGCCAACAGATAGAGGGTTTTTGGAAAACTAGAACAATAGTTTGTAGTAAGGAAATCGGTTCAGGTGGTTGTGATCAAGTCATTTTCCCAATAAAGGGGGCTCTCCCAATCCATTCAAAGCAAGGCTTTCACCTTAACGATGTCAGTACTTTAACGCACCACTAGGGTAATAGAGGAGATTTTGGTTGCCACAACAAATTCACACCTGTCTATTGTGACATTAATCACAATAGCATTTTTTTGTATACCAGTTTGGAAGGGCTTGGCTTTAGCCTGTTACCGATTGGGCATCCACTCTCACCGGCTCTGCTAAAGCTCTCACGAGGTAGCCGCTCTAGAAGAATCACATGAATTTCTCTTACACCCAAGATCCTTAAAGGCGAGGGGAGAGGATACGTTCATGTAGTTCTTAGGATTACAATCTAAAAAACACTTCAATCACGCAAGACAATGATTCATTTTAAGCACCAACCGAAGTGTGTTTTAACTACTGAAAACAGATATAAGAAGTTGTGAAAACATGCAAAGTCTTCGAAAAACATCCTGTAATAAAACCCATTAGTAGTTTGTAATGCCTTTCTTCATATCAGCGTCCTGCAACAAACATGTCAGAAGTTTATAATTGCTTTCTTTATCTCAGCGTCCTGCAAACCAGTGTTATGTTGTTTCAAAAGATAAAATCAGAGAAACACAGATGTTAGAAAATAGCAGGTGGTTTAGAAAACCAAGGTAAAACAAATCAAATTGAAATCTCTAGTCTATAAGTTCGCACGATAAAGCATTCTAGATCATGCGAAGAAAATTTCTAAACCACACGAAGAACTAGAAAGTTCACGTGATACGAAAAGAAAGTTCGCGCGACATTAAAACAAAACCTGTACTAAAGTACGGACAGAATGCAAAAAATTGAAAAATATGAAATGAAATGAGGCCAGATAGAAATATACCTTCCCCATGGTGGGCGCCAGAAATATATGTGTTAATTTTGGCCTTGTTAATCAACCACACACTTCAACATAGTCCTTCTTCACCAGGTACACACAAGACTGAATATGAGTTATTCATCTTGCCTGCCTGCAAGATTTGACCCGTTGCCTTCTATCTAGATGGGGTTTTTGAAATTTTTCTCAAGACGAGAGGCTCACAACCATGGACCAATCTAAGAACGAAGGATTTATCATGATGAATGCAATACAATGCAAGATTAAGCTAGGAATTGAAAGATGTAAGATGATCTAAGCATGATTGCTAAATGTCATTATTCTAGAAGTTGAAGTTATGCTATATGAGATTAGTAAATAAATGAGACAATAATTTAGTATTCTAACAATGCAAAAGTGAGTGGGGGTTTGAAATGAAGAATGAAAGTTCTTTTATAGACTCAGAGGTTGTTCAGAATGGAAAGTTTCCTCTTTAGAATAAAACAGATAGAAAAGCCAGTTAAAAACAAAAAGCTTTATTGAAAAGAATTCAATAAATTTTTATCTCTCTGCTTTAGCTATTTTCTTTCTTTTATTTAATTATTTTATTTGTTTTATCTATTTTTCTCTCTTTAAAGCAGAATTAAAGAGAAACTTCCAATTCTAAACAAAAGAAAGCTTTTTGAGAGATTATCTAATTAATTAAATAAATATGACCTCATAATTGTTTTTTTTCTCAATTATCTGAATATTTAAATTCAATTATTGAAAATGAGGATATTTATTTAATAATTAAATATTGTTTAATTCCTTTTCATGTGTCTCAGCTAAAGAGGGTGAATTTAATTTAATTAAAGTGCTAGGACTTTATACTTAAATTAATTCGATCATAAGGTTTGTTTAGCCAGTAGATATTTAAGAATTAAACATAATGTATGATTAATGCAGATTTAGGATTTTCTACATTTGACACTCAGGTCGAGTAGAGTTAGTGAAAACTTAGAATTTCCTACTACAATAGGACTTTGATGATTCAGAAGAATGACAAATGCAACAAAATTGGTTAGAGTTTCAAGATGCCAATTTTGGGGTGTTACACTTGCTAATCCATGTGACAAATCTGTCACCCATAAAGAATGCTCCTCTAGTTGTGCTCTTTCGGTCATCAAGATTTACAGCCCAATTAGGATCGGTAAACACTTTTAGTTCAAATTTGCCTTCTCTTCTATGCTATAAGCCAAATTCCTCAGTATTCTTTAGATATCTTAGAATTCTTTTCACAGCAGTCATATGTGATTCCCTAGGGTTGGTAGAAAATCTAGCAACAATTCCTACTGCATGTGCAATATCTGGTCTAGTGTGTACAACATACATGAGTTTTCCTATCATTGATCTATACAAACTCTAATTTACCTATGTTGCCTTGTCTTCTTTTGTTAATTTGCATCCAGTAGCCATCGGTGTTCCAACAGGTTTGAAATCTTCCATCTTGAATATTTTCAAGACCTCTTTGATGTATTTGGACTGTGTAATGAAAATACCTTCACTTTGTTGAATGATTTGTAGACCAAGAAAGAACTTGATCTCTCCAAACATAGACATCTCAAACTCTTTTCTCATCTCATCAGCAAATGACTTACATAGTATATCATTGCCTTCAAATATGATGTCATCAACAAATATTTTAGCAATCAAAGTGTTAGCATCAATATCTTCTTTTAAATAAAGATTACTATTTTCACTAGTCCTTATAAATCCATTACTTATTAGATAGGAATGAAGTCATTCATACCAGGCTCTAGGAGCTTGTTTCAATCCATAAAAGGCTTTGTAGAGTCTACATACCATGTTCCTCTTGTCTGGATCTACAAACCCTTTTGGTTGCCCAATGTATACCTCTTCTTCAAGTATTCCATTTAGGAATGCTGACTTGACATCCATTTGATATACTTTGAATCCTTTGTATGCAACATAAGCAAGTAGTATTCTTACTCCTTCTAGCCTAGCAACAGG
>MU226170.1:523634-537522 GCA_018584345.1 Thuja plicata
ACTTTGAATCCTTTGTATGCAACATAAGCAAGTAGTATTCTTACTCCTTCTAGCCTAGCAACAGGTGCAAAGGTTTCTCCATAGTCTATACCTTCCTCTTGTGCATACCCCTTGCATACTAGTCTTGTTTTGTTCCTTGTGACTTCTCCATTCTCGTTCAGCTTGTTCCTGAATATCCATTTAGTACCGATGACATTATTGTCATCTGGTCTTGGCACAAGTGACCATGTTTTGTTCTTCTCAATCTGTTCAATCTCATCATTCATAGCACTTATCCATTCTTTATTATCTAGTGCAACATTAACAGATTTTGGCTCAAACTCACAAATTAAGCAATTTGAGTATAAAGACTTACTTCTTGTTCTTGTACCAACTTTCTTATCTCCTATGATCTGGTCCTCTAGATGGTCCCTTCTTACATATCTTGCAAGTACAGGTACAACTCTTTGTGTATCAGCTTGATCTTCATTACTTTGCACATTATCTTGATCATTATCCTAACCGTTGATAACAGCATTCTGACCGTCGGTTGCAATATTCTGTTGTTCTAGAATCAAGCACTGTTGCTAAGGTAGATTTATGGGTTCTTTACAATATACAAACTTGTTGTAGTTTTCTAGTTCTTTTGTGCTTTCCAGCTCATTCTTTTCTGCAAATTCATCAATCTTCAAATTTGCAATTTCAACTATTTTGTTAGAAGCCTTGATTAGACATTTAAAAGCTTTTCTCTTGGTAGAATACCTGAGAAAAATACCTTCATCACTTTTGGCATCAATGTTTCCATTTCTATCATCCTTTAAGACATAACATTGACTACCAAAGATTTTGAAGTAACTTACATTGGGTGTTTTACCATACCATAGCTCATAAGGTGTCTTCTTTGTGTCCTTCTTCAATTTTACTTTGTTAAGTGTATAAACAGCAGTACTGACAGCTTCCCTCCAGAAGATTTGGGTGATGTCCTTTTCTATCATCAGTGTTCTTGCACAATCAACTATTGATATGCTCCTTCTCTCAGCAATCCCATTTTGTTGTGGTGTTCTTGGTGCAGAAACCTATCTTTTTATACCATGCTCATTACAGAAATTAGTGAATTCATCTTATATAAATTCTCCTCCTCTATCTGATCTTAAACATTTTAGATCCTTACCACTTTGTTTTTCTACCATAGCCTTGTACCATTTAAACATCTTGAATGCTTCAGATTTTTCTTTTAGAAATATGGTTGTCATCATTCTAGAGTAATCATCAACAAAGATAATAAAATATCTATCTCCATACTAACTCTTTGTCCTCATAGGTCCACATAAATCAGTATGGACTAATTCTAGAATATCATCAGATGTATGGGTTTTACTTTTGAAACTAGACTTTGTCATTTTACCTTTTTAACAATTTTTTCACATGATGTTTTCTGGCTTTGTCATCATCAGTAAGCCTCTTACACTTCTTTTTTTTTCTTATTTTCATGTTGTCAAAATTCACATGACACAATCTTTTGTGCCACAACCATATGCCTTCGTTTCTAGTCATTAAACAAGTGGTGTTAGTATCATTTAGATAGAATAAGTTACCTTTAGTCTGTTCACCGGTACCAATCAGTTTTCTTGATTCATTGAAGATCTTTGCCTTCTTGTTTTCAAATGCTACTTTGTGACCTGAATTATTTAGCTGAGAAACACTCAACAAATTATAATTCAATCCTTTTACCCAATGAGCATTTTCACATTTAATTAGGTTATTCAGCATTATTGTTCCTTTACCTTCAACTGGACAAGGTGTATCATTTCCCATTCTTACTGTACCACCATTATAATATTCAAAAGTGTTAATCTTTTCTTTGTCACCGGTCATATGGTGAGTGCAGCCACTATATTTGCAAGCAGCTAGGTAGCTACCCTTCTTTCCTTTGTCCTTGTAGTCTCGGGTATCCTTTCTTTCTGATTTTCAGTAACCTCTGTAATCTTTGTTATCACCTCTGTCATATTTCTTCTCAAAAGATTTTTTATTACTTTTGTCATCTTTTCTTCTGTTAGGACATCTTGCAGCAAAGTGTCCAATCTCTTTAAAATTAAAGCATACAAGTGGTAGCTTGCCTTTGTATTTACCTTTGCCTCTCTATATTCTTCTAGTCATAAGTGCTTCTATTTCATCTAGATCTTCTTCTTCACTTTCACTTTCACTGTCCCTTCTAGATGAGTATCTATGATTGGATTTGCTTATTTTCATAGAAGACTTAAACACAGACTCTAAACTTGGTAAGACACTATTGTCAAAGTTATTCATCTCAAATGAAATCACTCTACCAATTAAACTATCAAGAGTAACTCTATTGTTTGCTACTACTCTCATTTCTTGAATAGCAGAAACTCTAATAGCAAATACAGGTAATAAGGTTCTTAGGATTTTACTTACCACTGTTTCATCTTCAAGTGTACCTCCAACACCTCGTATAGTAGTGACTACTTGTTTTATTCTTGTGATGTACTGTGTGATATTTTCTCCTTCTTTCATTCTGAGATCATCAAATTTTCCTCTAAGGCTTTATGTCTTGGCTCTTAGAACATTTGTATCACCTCCATGTACAAGCTTCAGTTTGTCAAACATTTTCTTTGCAGTTGTGCAATCTTTGACATCTTCAAATTTAGCATTGGAGAGAGAGGAAGAAAGCTTTATGACCATGCCGTTGTGCTCATACTTTAATCTTAATTGATCTACTGTTAATGGTCCTGTGGGAAAAACATATTTAGTATCTAAGTATTGAGTAACATCATTACCAATACTTGATAAGTGGAGTCTTATCCTGCTTTGCCATGAAGCAAATTTGTCTTTGTTCAACTTGGGCACATCTCGTCTGTTCATCTTGTGATATTTAGTTAGGTCTTGAAACCTTCCTTCTAAGCACACAAGCTCTGATACCAATTGTTAGTAATAACTGAGTGGGGGGGTGAATCAGTGGCTTCAAAAATTATCCTTTAAACTTTAACCACCAAGCAATACACCTTAGATTATTAAGTCCCAACAAGATGCATGCCATAAAATACTTATAATAATTAACTGTCTGTTGGTTTACCTTGTCTGTCCTTATTCTCCTTGATAACCGATAAGCAGTAAAACTATTTACCGATACTCAGTAAATATGCAAATTATACCAATCAATCCAGAAATGCATATGTAAAATGTAAAATAGTAAAGTAATAAGTCATACACACATAACACATGGATTTTAATGTGGAAACCCTGTTAAGAGAAAAACCACTGGGATCGGTACCCCAAATTTTCACTCTTCTGAAGTGAGCCCTGTTAGGAGACAACCCTGTTAAAGGTTACAAACACACTATTAAGTGCAACCTTGTTAGAGGATTTTATACATAGAGGTTGTCACTTAGTATCTGGCATCTATTTTGCTACCATCCTTGAATCAGCCTCCTTAGACTGTCAATAGGCTTTAGGCAAATCCTTCTACCATCCTTGAATCAACCTTCTTCTTAGGCTGTCAATAGGCTTTATGCAATTTCAATGCTACTTTCATGAGTCAACCTTTTTGGCACTCCTTGGGATGTACCTCAATATATAAAAGACGGTTAAGTCCTGCTCTATTAAGAGACTTGATGCTTCAATGGTTAAACTAAAATATTATGACCTGTTTCTAATGCAACTTGAATTGCAGGTTTTTAGATATATTTAATTACATTACCTCTCTGATCAATGTATCAATTTAATTCTTTTTGATCCACACTTTTTGCTTTGTGATGCTATGCTTCATTGTTCATCGGTGTCTGCAGAATTCTTTAGCTTTCCTTTAGCTTGATTGATCAGGATTGAATGAAGTTCTTCTTCATCAGTTTCTCTTCAGCATCCTCTTTCTATTCACTCCCCTTCCCATGTATGTGATTGCTTACAGAAATGAATTATTCTTGTCTCTTATATAGACATGATATTCCTTAATTCTTGATTCTTGATTCTTGATTCTTGGCATGAGAAACAATCTAGCCAATTTGATTTACAGCTTTAACTCCTGATTTATCTCGTAGTTATCTTCTTGCCAACTCTACAAATCTACTTTAAATCAGTTACTTAACTCTGGTCAAATAAAACAAATAAAAAAACTAGTTAAGTCTATCTTTAAGCTCTTCCAGCTAGATATTTTATCATTTTCTGAACTCTTTGTTTTGTCAGTCAATTCTATAGTTAGTCGTCGGTGACAACTGTGAGTTCCGTCGATGTGACTCCAGTTAGCTTCGGGATCTTTGTCCATTGGGCATCCTTGGATTTTACTTGTCGGGTATCACTATGATTTTGCTTCATCGGGCAACACTGACATCTGCTCATCAGGCATCACTGTGACTTTTTCTTTGACTTTATCGATGGTGTGCACTTTGTCGGTGTTGTCTGTCACTTAGTGAATACTTGACTTTTATGCATTGTTAAAAGCATAATCTCTGTTCCATTGATTCTCTAATGTCTTTTGCATTATGTACATGACCGTACAGATGATATCAAGTTGACATCAATGACAATACAAACCATTAACTAATTTAATGCCTTGCATCATCTTCAACTTTACATTATCAAACATTCAATCAGTTACATGTCATCATAATTGACCAGATATTTTTTTGATTCAAGAAACAAAAATGCTCAAGGATAAAGTTGAAAAGCTTAGATTTTTTAAGAATGGAATAAACTGTGGGGGTGACTCTAATGGAACTTCTGGGGGCATTGCTACCATAGGGAATGGAGACATAATAAAAGGGGATATTATAGATCAAGGTGATAATGTGGCTTGTATCAAGTTTAGGCATCTGAAGGATAATACCTCATGGGTTTTGACTAATATTTATGGCCCCAATACTCAAAAAGGTAGAGAAGTCTTTTGGCACCAGCTATCTTCTTTGAGAAATTCATTTAGTAATGAAGAATGGATTGTTATGGGAGATTTCAATACCCCTCTAAGAGAAAAGGAAAAAACTAGAGGAAGCCAATCTAATCTGGACAGTAGGATGAACCTTGTGAATTTTGTTGACTGTCATTTTCTCCATGACATTGAGTTACAGGGAATTGAATATACCTCGACTAATAGAAGAAATGGTAAGGACCTCATTCAAGTTAGGCTGGACAGGGCTCTCATTACTAATGATTGGTTCACTAATTATTACTTCTCTTTATCAGCCCATATTAGGGTAGGATCGGATCATAATCCCATCACCTTTCTGGCTAACCCAATTGATAAGAAAAGAAACTTTCCATTCAGATTTGAGAAAATGTGGACTTTGCACCCACAACTTGAACAAAGGATAGAGGAGTGGTGGAAAATATAAATATTAAGGGATCTGCCATATTTATCCTAGCTAAAAAACTTTAAAATGTCAAGGATAATATCAAAGCTTGGAACAAAGAGACTTTTGGAAATATATTTACTACTAAGGCTAGTGTCAGTTTAGAGATTAAGGAAATCCAGGAGAGCATCCAAAAGGATGGTTATGCTTATATTTAAAGAGACCAAGAGAGTGGGAAGCTGGTTCAGATGCATGACATTATTGCAAAAGAAGAAACTTTTTGGAGACGAAGATCAAGAAAGATTTTCTTGAAGGAGGGAGATAGAAATAATAAGTATTTCTTTATGACAACGTTAAAACACAGAATGGCTAATAGGATTTCTAAGCTAAACATTAGTGGAACTATTTCTAATAATGAGGAGGCAATCAGATTGGAGGCAAAAAACTTCTTTCAAAATTTGTTGCAAAAGGATAGTGAGCTCGACAAGGATGAACAAAGGGAATTTCTGAAGTGCATTCAAAATATTCTTAATGAAAATAAGAATGTCAGGCTTAATTCTATCCCTTCTAACTCTGAGATTAAAAAGGATGTCTTTTCTTTTGAAGGAGAAAAATCCCCAAGGCCGGATGGTTTTCCTATGTTATTCTTCCAATATTACTGGCATATTATTGAAAAGGAGGTAACCAATGCGGTTAAAGAGAGTTTTGGTACCAGAAAAATTTTGAAGGAGTTGAATGGAACTTTTATAGCCCTTATCCCTAAGAAACAGGGAGCCGATAAGATGGATCAGTTTAGACCTATTAGTTTGTGCAATTCTGTTTACAAAATTATTTGTAAGGTTCTTACTACTAGGATTTTGGTGATTCTCCCTTCTTTGATTTCTTGGCAACAAAATGGTTTTGTGCCTGGGAGACAAATCATGGACTCTATCATTACTATCCATGAAAATGTTCATTCTCTTGTGATGTCTAGGAAGGAGGGCCTTCTTTTGAAATTGGATATGTCTAAAGCTTATGATAGAGTGGACTGGGAGTTTCTGGTGCAAGTCCTGAAGGCTTTTGGATTTAATAAAAAAATGTATTGATCTCATTTTACAGCTTATTTCTTCATCTAGTTTTTCAGTTTTGGTTAATGGGTCTCCTACTTCATTCTTTAAATCTTCAAGGGGACTAAGATAGGGGGATCCCCTGTCCCCTATTCTTTTCATCCTTATGGCTTAATGCATGGGAAGGTACATGGAGAATCAGGTGAGGAAAGGTGATATTAAAGGGTTAGAACCATCTTCAGAGAACCAATTTTTCTCTCATCAGCATTTTGTCAATGATTCGGTAATTATGGGAGAAGCCTTGGTTAAAAATGCTAGTAATATTAAGAAAGATTTGACTAATTATGGGAAAGATTCTGGCCAGATTATGAATTGGGGAAAGAGTTCGGTGTATCTCTTCAATGACCCTGATAGAAGAAAGATGAGAATCGTAAGGATATTAGGATGTGACTTGGGGACTATGCCTGGTACTTGTCTTGGTCTCCCTTTCTGTTTGGAACCTCCTGATACTTTTTGGAGCTCCTTAGTGGACAAATTTCACAGTAAACTTGCGGGATGGAAAGGGATGCTGCTAAGTCAAGTGGGTAAAATCCAAATTCTCAGAGTTACCCTCCAAGGTCTCCCTCTTTATGCTCTGAGTATTTTTAAAATCCCCAAAAAGTTTGGTGAAGCTATTAAAAAAATTCAAAAACTATTTTTGTGGACGGATGAAAAAAAAAAAGGATAACGCTTATAGCCTGGGACAAAGTTTTTTGTCTGATCAAGAAAGGTGGCTTAGGCTAAGAAGAATTAATAACTTGAATGAGAATCTCCTTACTAAATTTATATGGAGATACTATAACTCTAAAGGAGAACGGACTCTTATATGGGATAACAAGTATAATAAGGATAGGCCTAATCTTGATGCCTTTCTGAATGAGGACAAGGAGAGGGTTTGATCTTTCATATGGAAAAATGTTATGAAAAATAAATCCAGAATCAAAAAAGGAATTAAGTGGAAAGTGGGAAATGGTAGCAAGGTTCTTTTTTGGGATGATGAGTGGATTCTTCATTCCCCCCTCAAGGAATGCCCTGAATGGAGTATCTTTGAGAAACAATGTAAAAGTATTTTTGGAAGGAAAGTTGAAGACTATGGGGAAAGGGATCACTAGAAAGATTTATCTATCATTGATATAAGACTGGGTCATCTTAATAAAATTCTCAGCTTAATCAATTTTATTGAGGAAGAGGATAGGATTGTTTGGAAACATATTACTGATGGTAACTTAATTGTATCTTCTATGTACCATTTGGAGTTTGAAGACCTTATTGAGCCTTTTTGGGCGAAAGTCTAGGATAAAAACCTCATTACTAAAATTAATATTTTTTTCTGGTTAATGATGCAAAATAAAATTTTGACAACTGACAATCTCAGAAAAAAGAGGTATGACTATTGTTAATAGGTGCTATCTTTACAAGCAAGAAGAGGAAAGTGCGGGACATATCTTCATCCACTGCCCGTTTGTTAGAAATATTTGGGAACTTTTTTTTGAAATCATTAATATTGAGTGGGTTTTTCCTGATAATCTGGAGAGTCTTTTTAAATCTTGGATCTATCCTACAAAGCATGACACAGTTGTTAAGATCTGGAATTTTGTCCTTCCCCGTGTTTGTTGGGGGGTCTGGAGAGAAAGAAATGATAAAGTGTTCAGAGACCAGATGACTAGTGAAAAGGAGGTTTTCTTTAAGATTAAGAGAACCATAAAAGAGAATCTTATGTTACAGGATAAAGTGTTGGAACCTCTACAAGGGAATGATATTACCCTATTCAAAAATTGGAAAATCAATGGAAATTCCAAAAAAAGGATAACAAAACTAAAAGAGAGGATGCTAGATGGGATTGTCCCCCGAAGGGATGGAAGAAAATCAAATTTGATGGTGCCTCTAAGGTAAATCTGGGGGCGATAGGATGTGGCATTGTCATCAGAGATGAAAATGGTGTCTGTACAGGTATTAAAGCTATCCCCATCGGTAATCAAATGAATCATCTTGCAGAAGCCTATGCGGCTCTTCAGGGTCTTATTTTAGCTAAAGAAAAAGGTAGCACTAAAGTCTGGTTAGAAGGGGAGTCTCTCGACATAGTCAAATGTTTAAATAATGACACTCCCGCCTCATGGACTATTTATAATATTATTCAAAAAGCCAAAGATATTATGTGCTCTTTTGAAAATTGTATTATTACCCATAATTACCGTGAGGTTAACAGTGTTGATGACTAGGCGTCAAATAATGCATGTCAAAGTGATGAGGTGGCACAGTGGAATGATGGAAATGACATGTCATCTCAAGAAAAATTATTTCTTGAGATGGATCGATTGAGGAGCCGTCTGAAAATTATTATAAATGGTAAGTTGTTTTAAAATCATTAATATGGAGGTGATGTGTCATTATTGCCTTTCAAGATGTAAGTACTCTATCATGATTGTGAGCTAGATTTGGCACGCTTTCTGGGTCTTTTTGGCTTTGTGAAATATTCATTTTGGCATTTTCTTCTGTCATTACTGTAATATTTGCGCCAACCAGAGTAAGAAAATGGGAGGAAACAAGAAAAGAGTTGAGCCTGTTAACTGTAACAACTGGAAGAAAAAGCATAGAGTTTGGAAAATCATGAAAGAGGGTGGGTTGGCTATTTTTCTGGAACGGATCCATGGTAGGAATCATTATATCTCTAGGATATTTAAGAAATCATGGAAAGAGGGCAAGATTTTGGTTGGAGACCAATATATGGAGGTTACGGAGGAGATCATTGCTGAAGCTACGAGAATGGGTATGGATGGAATTAAGTTTTATAGAGATAGACTGATCTCAGATAAATCTTGGGAGACTTTCCCAGAAGATGAGAAGGAAAAGAACAGACTGGTCAAGATTGATGCTTCCTACCATAATCTAAAGCGCATTTCCAGACCCTGGAGGTATGTCCTTTATGTGATCATCAGCTATGTCATTCTGGATGGTAGGTTTACTAGGGCGTATGGGCACTATTTTATGTTATTAAACCATTTTAGGCACAAGGTTAAAGTCATTTTACCTTATTATCTGCTTAGTTTGTTATATGCTACTATTTCTAGCTTACGGAAAGACCCAAAGGGGGATCATGCATCCCACCAAGGGCTTATGCTTCTCATATATGAGGTGCTGAAATCTAAGAAAGTGGAAAGACCGTTGGGAAAGAATATCTTGAAGGAGGAAGAAGAGACTGATGGGGATGAAGACAATAGTATGTATGGGGAAGAAATAGACAGCGAAGAAGAGTCCAAAGGGTTTAAAACCCCTAAATCTAACCAAAATGGTGTTTCAAAAAACCAGAAGAAACCCTAGTCTAAAGGGTCAAAAACAAAGAAAGATAGTGATGAGGAGATTGGGGAGGGAAGTGGAAAGAAAAGGGGTAAAAAGATAACAAAGAAGAAGATTCAGAATGAGGAGTCAGAAATAGAGACTGATATTGAGGAGGAGAAAAAGAAGGATAAAAAAAGGAAATGCAGGGAGGGTAAGGAGAACGTTAAAATTACTTGTAAGAGTAGCCACTCCAGCAAGAGGAGAATTAATGTTACTTCGGACGAGGAAGATTTAAAGGAAAACACAGAGGAGAATAGGGAGGATAAGGAAAAAGGGGAGAACAGGGAGGAGATAAAAGAAGAGGGCATTGATGACACCAATCTTAGGGAGAATATTGAAGAGAAGAAGCAGGAAGAATAAAATATAAAAGACAAAATGAATAGCAAAACTGATGAAGATTCTAGGTGTAAGGAATGTGATTTTCACGACAATGTGGACACAGGGGAGCACTATTTCTTTGCGGACAACAAAGATTGCATGGTGGGTTTCACTAGTCTGGTAAGTAATTTGATTGATGATCAGAATAATCTGAAAAAACAAGTTGATATTATAAAGGCCAAGATAAATATTCTTAATAGTATGTGTATTGGGGAAAATGCGATGGTTGTTTGTCTGAATGAAATGAAAGAAGTGGTAAGGAATTTTGAAGCTCAGGCAGAATTTGTTAATAAAGTGGGGATAATGGAGAGAAAAATCAAAGACATCCAAGACAGGGCTGTGAAAGATAGTAATGCTAAGTAGATTACGAATCTGACTACTAAGGTAGAGAGGTTAGAGGCTACTGTTAAAAAAATTGGGGAACAATGTCTTATTAGTCTCAAGGATTACTGTGATCATGCGCAGATTCTGATGGACAAAATGGACAGAGATAACAAGGAGAAGGAAATCAAAGAGATCAAAGAGGGAATTAGCCCAGGATCACGTACCAGAGCTATTACTAAGAAGAACAATCCTAAGGAGGACAAAGACACTATGGAGTTCAAGAGTTCGGTCAGCAATATGCAGATTATGATCATCAAAGCGGAGGAACTAGGGGTTTTTGTTGTCCCTATTTTTAATGTTGTATCTGTGGGACCTCTTTTGGTTTAGTTGCTTTTTTTCTTGTTTCCTTTCCTTTTTAGGTTCTCAGGCAGAGCTATCTTTTGCTCTTTGTTGAACATTTATTTTTAACTCTTTAGGTTTTAGGTCCTTGTAAAACCTGCTAATCTTCATTACTTTGTAAAGGTTTTGGGTCCTTGTAAAACCTATTTTTACTTAATCAGAACACAATTCTACCCACAAGAAACCTCTACTTCTTCCACTCAAACCTCTGAATCTTCTGCACTGCAACCAACCATTCAACACACCTCCCAACATGAACAAACTGATCAGCATCCTCATTAAAATGCATCATATTTGCACTCTACTTCATAGGTAAATCATGCAACTAATCATATAAGTTATCCTCATCAGCAACAAAGAAACCAAGATGTTCAACCTCGCCATCAACCACCTCTACATCCTTCTGCAACTTTGTAACACAAGTACCAACATACCCAGTCTAAAACTCCTCATGTACAACAACATAATCAACATCAAAAATACAAACCTTATCAACAAGGTCATCACCTTCATCAAAAGGTAACTCTTCCACATCATCGGCAATCTCATTACTCACAACAAGATGCTATGTAATTTCTACATCAGATCCATCCATCTGATCATGAAATTCATCCACCACCGCAACCTCATAAAGTTCAGTGTATACCTCTTCAAAAATAACATCAACTTTCCATTTCCTCCAATGAACAAGCCTCTTCACAGGCAAATCAAACCTCTATCTAAATGGTAAATGCCAACTGACATTACACATACTCAATTCTTCAAACTTATCAACAAAATCCTCAAGCTTTCTCTCAATTTTGTGCATGATCCTTTCCTCTACCATGTTGAATGTTTTCATCAGAAAATCCATCAAATTCTCTACCCAAAGTTCAACAATAACAACAATAGATCTAGGGTTCTGATGCAATCCAGCAACAATAGCCCTAATCTCTTCCAAGACCTCAATCTTCAAACCAGTCATCTCATTTTTCAAATCAGTCATCTCAGTCCTGATTTCATCCTCCATTAGTTCAAGCAACCTAGAGTTCATTCTCCTCAGCAGAATCCTTCCAAATCTAAGGTGTAAATGCCTCTAATCAGCGATCTGATTCACCAAAGATGATACCCTAACATAACCCTAGTTCATAATAATAACTCAACAAGTAGCAACAAATCTCCTTTCCATCCACCTTGTGCAAATCCTTCGTTGGTGTGAGTTAAATCCAGTCTCTGCCACCTCACAACAATGCCACAAGATCACCACAAGTCCATAATTTAGATTGGTAGTCATCACAATAAGATCAAACCATGCTCATACAAGCCATCAATTGGTAACAAAAATCAATCTCCAGAAGCAAATCCATTCTGACCACCTTGTGCAAGCCTTTTGCTGATGTCAGTTAGATCTAACCTCTTCCTCCTCACAAATAACACCTCAGAAGCTTCACAAGTTCAGACACTAGAATTCACACCACAACAAGATCAAACAAGCTCTGATACCATCTGATGTAATCAAGGACATAGAATCCCCAAAGGAGGTGTCAAATCCTTGCAGCAATTATCAACACAGTGGAATTCAACAAGATACAATCAACAATAACATGATTGCACTACAACATTTGCGGTCAAATTTTGACGCCAATTTGCAATGGCGCTACCATTTTTGTGTTTTTTTTCCAAGTGCCCCCAACGCTGTTGTAATAGCGACAATACCATTGTAATTGTGACACCCTCTTGATTATAAAAAAAAAAAAGAAAGGCTCATTTGTGATCGAGTTGTGCATGCGAGCGGAAGTAAATTATACCATTCTACGCACGAAGAGGGCTCTTGTTGTATTGAATCTAGCTAGCAGTCACAACTGAAGAATCCAATAGCTCATTCATCACACCCCCGGGCCGATTTTCAATTCAGTTGGTTTCCTTCATGTTTAGGGTATAGCCACCGTGTACTCACTGTTTGAGGTATGTCTTGTGTTTTAGCCTTTGGTTAAGAGCATATTACATGAATAGAGGCGTATACCCTAAGATGGCCTGATTGATATTAGTCAATATGATGAACATACACTGTAATGAGAACATACCCCATAATCTGTAGAAACCTTAGCATAAAGAAAGTGATGCTTTGTCACGGGCAGTATGCCACTGTTGTCTCACTAAAGCTTTGACCCTATCTATTGAAGGTTAGATGCCAATGAATTTTGCAATGATTGGTGTCTTTTTAAATGCCTCATTGAGGGATTGAACAAACTGTCTAGAACCTGAAAATTCAAGATCTTATTATCAATTTCAATATATGTCTTGTATTTTAGCCTTTGGTTAAGAGCATATTACATGACTAGAGGCGTATACCCTAAGATGGCCTAATTGAATATGAGAACATACACCGTAATGAGAACATACACCATAATCTACAGAAACCCTAGCATAAAGAAAGTGATTTTGTCATGGGCAGTATGCCACTATTGTCTCATTGAAGCTTTGACCCTATCTATTGAAGGTTAGATGCCAATGAATTTTGCAATGGTTGGTGTCTTTTTAAATGCCTCATTGAGGGATTGAACAAACTGTCTGGAACCTGGACATTCAGGATCTTATTATCAATTTCAATATATACATTGAATTATATGGTTTTTCACCATAGATGCTTGAGGGTGTTAGTGTTTTTTGCTTTAATTTCTCGCTGGCCTTCTGTCATATTAAAGAATCAGATGTCTTTTCTAGGAGCTGAGGTCGAGTCTTTTCTAATGTTTGGGCTTGCATGTCCTATTTTGGTTTTTTACTATAGACTTTCTCTACTTTAATAGCTTGAGGATGGTAAAATTTAGTTTATTCCTTGTTGTTTCAAATGCTATATTATTGACTTACTAATGGCGGGGATGAATATGGTTTGTTTCCCTATGGTGGAGGAGCTTGTGCTCAATAAGAGCTACACACATGTTGTTGTTCCTATATCCTAGGCTACATTGCTGATTCCACAGTCCTGATAGGTTAGAAAGTCCTTATTTTAGGTTATTTTTGTGGTTGGTGATTCTCTCCTTACTAGTGTTTTTTTCTATCTGGGTTTGGTCATTTTTTGATTGTTTGTGTTTATCATGTGTGATTACT
>MU226170.1:565391-586206 GCA_018584345.1 Thuja plicata
GTGGTGACCTCGATGAGACTCAAACCAGAGTTTATGCATAGCACCGGGATCATTAGCCTAACACTAGGCCTCACGACTCGCCTTCACACCAACTCGGCTACTCACGCGCCCTTAAAAGGGTTTGTGGTGACCTTGATGAGACTTGAACCAGAGATGATGCGTAGTACCGAGATCATTAGCCTAACACTACGCCTCACGACTCGCCTTCACACCAACTCGGCTACTCACGCACCCTTAAAAGGGTTTGTGGTGACCTTGATGAGACTCGAACCAGAGTTGATGTGTAGCACCGGGATCATTAGCCTAACACTATGCCTCATGACTCGCCTTCACACCAACTCGGCTACCCACATGCCCTTGATTTAAATAATTTTTTAACAAAGGAGTTTATTTTATTATTTATATGAGAGTTACGCAAAGTGGAAATTTCAAGATCTTATAAAATTTTTCTTACTAATTTTAGTTGGTTTAGAATGTAATTCATTCTTCAAAATATATTAAATGGTTTTGCATATTGTAAATTATAAACCAAATGTTCTTAATAGGAGAGAGGACCCAGTGGTTGAGCACTCTAACTTCGCACTTCTTAAAATCCTACATGAAAATTTCAAATCACAGCTTACTGGACAAGTCCCCTGCTTATAACTAAGGTTTGAGGGCCACATCATCAAATCTGATGCCACATCAACATGCTTTTTGCCAAGGTGTTCAAAACAACCCAAAAAAAATAACGGGACCAATAATCGTGCAAAAATGACACCCATACTTGTGCAGTTGATGTGGCATCACATTATTGGTTGTTTTTTGCAACTAATGGTACATTTCATTCAATTATGGTTAGTCATCATAACAATAACAACTTTAAAGTCACAACTATTGGTACAATGTTGTCGAAAAAATAGACATTAAATCAACAAGTGTGGGTATTAAACTGACAAGTGTGAGTATTAAATTCAGGTATTAGGTCCTTTCCCCTAATGATTAGAAGAATCTCCAAGACCGTGTCAAACTTTTCTGTCCATTCTTGCTCTATAATAAGGTATCAAAGTATTTCCTACCATTCTTGATCTAAAGACCATGTCAAACTTTTCCTACCATTCTTGCTCTAAAGACCGTGCCAGACTTTCCCTACCATTCTTGATTGATCTAGGTAGTCTCTAAAACATATTAAATGATTTTACAAATTTTAAACTATGAATCAGTTGTTACTAAAAATGAAAAGTAGATATCTATAAGAGCGTGTCTAACTCTTCCTACCATTCTTGATCTAGAAGATAACCCAATCTTTAAAATACATTAAATAGTTTTACAAATTCCAACTATGAATGACTTGTACTGAAAAATGGAAAGTTAAGTTAAGTTCTCTAAAACTGTGTCAAAAATTTTCTATTATTCTTGGTTGATCTAGAACATAATAGCCCCGTTTGGTTGAGGGGTGGAATTGAATTTTGATGCCCAAAACCAGGTTTTGGGTTCAAATCCATCGTTTGGTGCATTAAAACAATAACCCGAATATAATTTCCATCTTCCAATTTCGGGCTAAAATAAGAGGTTCCAACTTCCACCCAAATAGATGAAATACGATTTCAAAACCTAGTTTTATGTTTTTTGTAACCCCATTTTATAATTTCATCGGTCCATAGGTTTTGCGTGAATTGGGGATTGGGATCTTGAAAGCTTCTTCCAGCAGGCTGACTGAACAGGAAAGAGCGGGAGCTGGGGGTACACATATTTATATGAGAGAAGAGTAGAACTGAGAAGTTTTTGTTATCAGTCGTCAATGCATGTCTATAAAGGTTGTCCATTGGGATGCGGCCTCCAACAGTGTAGAGCACAAGAAAAGGCAGCCTTACGAAAAAAACGAGTATGGGAACGAAATGGAGGATTCTTGTTGGGTTAGTGGTAGTGTATGCAGCTCTGGATCCGTTCAAGTACAGCCCCATTGCCCATTTCCTGGAGTTCCAGGCTCATTTTGTGGAGGATGTGCCATGGTCTCTGCTCTCTTCTTTCATGGTAGACAAAAGCAGCAGACTGCAAGAAGCAGATGTTCAAACTTTTAAGGGAGTGTGGGGGCAGGAGAGCATTGTGTTCGATCCGCAGAACAGAGGATCTTACACTGGCATTGCCGATGGTACAATTGTCCACTGGGACAACCCCCATCTTGGCTGGTCTCTATTTGCCTACACTTCCCCCAACAAGTACGTAACCCCATTCGTGCCCAATTGCTTTGGATGTTTTTCAGAAGCTGCTATTTATTACAATCCCCTTAGAGCACTTTCGGAAGTCACCAGTTCGAATCACAGCAGAGTGCTTTCATAAATTGTTCAAAAGATGCTAGTACGAAGGGTTTCCATTTGCAGAGCTTTCATTTCACGACGACCTTTGATTGAAACATTGGGCGCCCTTCATTTCATTTTGAAATTGTTAAATCAAACGCGGAAGTTGGAAGTTGGAATTTGTCAGTTCCAATTCTAATTTCAAACTTGGCAACCAAACGCAGAAGATGGATTGACTCATTTATCTTTCGGATCTACCAAATGGTCCAAACTATATCCGGAAGATGCAAAACCAGAATTTCAAAACCCGATTTTGAGATAATCAGATTTTGAGTCCAATTCCAATTCCCCAACCAAACAGGGAAAGGAATCTTTGAGACACAAATTCTAACTATAAACCTGTTACTCTTGAAAAGTAGGAAGTAGATATCTCTAACACCAAATCAACTTTTCATACCATTCTTAATTGATCTAAGACAACACAATTTTTAAAATACAATAAATGATTTTATGACAACTAATTTTCCAATACCATGTCAAAATTCTGCAGTAACATCCCCTCAATTATTCTTGCTCTCACAAAATCTTTGTGGAAATCAGCAATTAACGACTCTTCATCAGATGAAACTCAACTTGTGCTTAGACCAACTAAACAATATGAATATAAACAGTGCGGCTTAGCACCCAAGAAGGCACAGGATTCTCGGATGAAAGCTAGATAAAATGATGATTGTCATTTTTTCCACTCTTAGTTACTATAATTAATCATATTTTTCTCGTGTCATGAAATTTCTTGTGTTACAGTAAATACAAAAAGGTTCTTGAATTATACATTTTAATTTTTTCCCATTTTGAGAAGATAGTTTCACTCTTTGTCAATGATCCTGTTTTGATAAAATTTAGTTTACTCTTAGTCAGTGATCCCATTTTGATACTATATCCATAATCTACAGTCATGCACTCTTTATTCTTACAGACTCATTTGAAAAGAAGGGCAAAATTAGAAGAATATCCTGCTTATATGTTCCTATCTACCTATGCTGTTGCTGCTGAGACTGTGATTGCTACCTTCTGCCCAGCGGCGCAGTGACCGGTAACACCACAGATGTAGTAGTGAGCGCCTGATGCCGTGAGATTAACAGTGGCAGGTCCAGTATTATAGGTTTCCAAGGCACCAGTCGTAGCACAACTGTTGTAATTTGTCTGAGTCACTCGAAGAACATTATGGCTATTTGTAGCGAAGTTGAACACTGCAATAAGTAAAATTAAAATCAGTCATATGAATATATATACATAAGTTGATTGAATTAGCAAAATGTTTCAGGTGAATTTCATGTAATTCAATTAAGCTAAGAAAGCATCCATAAATTCACTCAATTTATTTTAGAACTGCCCATCTATAAACATGGTCTCCTCGAGCAGTATATACATTTCAATTCATCAGATCCATCTAGACAAGAGGGGTATTTTGACACTTCGTTTGTAGACCCGATGGGGGCAGATTAGTCATGCTTGAAACAAAAAGCCCCTGTTCTTACAGTAAAGGCCAATGTTACTTAAAACTAAATGCCTTTTGAAGAAAAAGCAAGCCAAATTTTGATCAAGAGAAACCCAGAGGGGTTTAGGGTGAGGATTCTTCTTCGATTGGAGAAGAACTCAAATCAATGTAACAGATATACAGTGTCTACCTGTGTCTTTTACTTCAAAACTAAATGCCCTTTGGGAAAAAAAAAAAGCAAACCAAATTTTGATCAAGAGAAACCCAGAGAGGTTTAGGGTGAGGATTCTTCCTCTATTGGGGAAGAACTCAAATCAATGTAACAGATGTCCAATGTCTACATGTGTCTATATTTCGAATCCAAACCCTCCCCTGTTCCCCAAGAGCTTTGTATTAAGCCCTCTCCTGCTCACCTAGAGCTTTGTATTAAACCCTCCCCAGTCCACCTAGAGCTTTGTATTAAGGGTGTTGCTCAATCAAGGGTCATGAGGAAGATTGGTTGTCACTGTAATTGCAAATCCAACCCCTCCCCTGTTCACCTAAGAAGTTTTGGTTGCGACTGTGATTTCAAATCCAACCCCTCCCCTGTTCACCTAAGAAGTCCTGGTTGTCACTGTGATAATCTGGGATGATTGAAGAACTAATTCACTATGATAATCTGGGGAGATTCAAAAACCTCCTACGCATACACCGTTGATCACTAACACAAGAAAAAAAGTTCCCGCTCAAACTATCTCCCGCGCTCTCACCACCTGAAGTCTCCGCCATTACTTACGACAATGTTCCTGATACCTTAGATAATTAAGATATTTTAGTTGCCTAAAGAAAAAAATAACTATTATTAAAAACATTTAAGTTGATGTAACTTTGCACTGTAGCTAATAATAGGAATTTTATTTTAACAAAAAAATTGTAGTTGTTTAAGTTGTCTTTAGAAACGAATTAAGATTTTTATTTGTTAAATAAATTTTGTGTTAGAAAAAATTCAAACCCTAAACTTAATGAGTGCAATTTGCTAATTTAATTCGGCTTCTAAATCTAATGGCAAATTGAAAAACTGCATTTAAGTAAGACGTGTTTTAATAAGTGTTTTAATTATTTCTTCATAAGTCATATGTACAAATATGTAAGCTTGCTATTAGGTTGATTTTTGTTTTATTAGCAAGCAAAAATAATATATTAAATAAAAAAGTCTAATTATATTGAAATTCAAGATAACCGACTAATCTTTCAACCATAAGCTTTGTGATTATGCTAAGGTTGGTTTCCTTTCTTCACCATTGATTTTCTGCAATGAATATCTTTGCATATTCTTGATTATTAAAAAAGGATCCATATTTTGTTTTTCTTCCTCTTGCATTTTTTTCTTACACGAGTTTTTCATGATTGTTATATTTATACAAAAGGTATAAAATTATAGCTATAATATTAAGTGGTGGGGTATATTCTCTAATCCATATCAGAATGAAAATTTTGATATCATGTTTTTTTATATTAACAAACAAAACAAGGGGGCTGACCTACAAAATAACAAGAGGCAAAGCCTCAAAGAGACCACAAAGACAACAAAGTAACAACACGTAGTCAGCGAATCCCTTCCAATAAATCAAAATAAATTTTAACCCTATTACTAAGAAAATAAAGTAAACTATTAGTAATAGTAGTATCAGCCCGCAGGGCTATAAACCAACCAGAAGTATCAACAGTATTAAACAAACCCATCGGGCTGAGAAAATAGTCTTGAAACAAAAAAAAAATAGAAAAGCAACAGTGAGAACCAGAATCCCACCGCTTCACCTGGACCCACTCAGGCTCCAAATTATGTCTTGCTAGGATGGGACGTGAGCAACTGGGTCCAGTCATTGGCCAAGAACTGGTATAGATGCTTCACCCCGTCGTTAGCCTTGCCCTCCTTGTTTTCCTTCTCCTTCTCTTGGTTTAGGAGACAAAGGGTGGTGGCAGAAGAATGCATGACTTTAATGGAAAACTTGGCCAGTCTGTTGTAACTCTTGTCCAGCACACGAAGTTCTTCCTTTATCCTCATGATCTCTTCACCATTGGCCTCACAGCCAGCACAGGGAATCATCGTTTTGTCCTTGCTCTCAACTGCATGGGAGTTTTTCCCCTTGTCTTTAGTTACAGTATTTTCTTCCTCCTTTCTACGAAGCGGGGAAGAGATGGTTGTAGAGGAGTCTCTTTTAGCGCCAGCATTCTCCATAGGGCCAATACGATCAACATTAAAACTCGCAGAGACATGAGTCGGACCCCTACTATTTTCCCTCTCCTTTTTGTCACTCCCAGAGTGATCCCTGCACTTTGAACCAAAATCTTCCTCCTCATCGTCATTGTACTTTTCCCTCACCGCCTTCTCTTTCCTCTGGGGTTTACCAACAATCATGTTCAATCTTCGAGGAGTATCCCCGTATTCAGCATCGGACTCCATGAGGTGGATACAAGTTTCAATTTTGGCCTTGTTGGCTTCAACGGGAGTACCAAGTTGGGTACATTTGTTCTTACGACCAAAGTTAGAAGGAGTGGCCGTCGGGGAGGTACAAGCAGGTTGGCATGGAGTCTTGGGTTTTTTTGAGTTCTTCCACTTTACCAGTGAGGGTTCTATAGAATGGTTGGGCAAAGTGGGGACACCCTGGAGGGTGATAGCGCGAGGTAGGCAAAGCGCTAGGTGGAAGTTAAACAATCTGAGAATGAGGCCCTAATGCAGGATGGTATAGTTTTTGCTTTCCCCCCGACATTCGCAAATTTTCATTACATTGGCCTCAAGAGAATGAAGCAGGAAGAAGGGTAAGGAAATCAACTCCCTATGACAAAGATGATTCAAAAGAGGAAAATGATAGTAATACAAGACCCCAAATCTCCATTCAAGAGTAAAGTATTTCATAATGACCAAACACACCTTGTCCCAAGGTTTTGAAAGCTCCTCCAGATCAAAGCCACCGTGGTTTTGAACAGGTTCCTTGTTCTTTCAAAAGAAGCGTTTAAGGTTGGTTTCATCTGACACCTTGGTCATCTTTTTCCATTTATAGCCTTTTGTGGTGAGTCTAGTGGCCTACGCAATCACCTCTTCATTAATTTCAAAAGAGATGCCTCCTATAGTAACCCTCCTGTCATTCCAGCTATTAACGAACTGTAGAGAGATTTTCATTTGAATCAGTCATGGCTTCCAAGTAAGGAACCACTCCTCATTCGTCAAGAATCATCCACACGCCAGGGTTATTGTGAATGTAGTCCTCAATTTTATCTGGCTCAACGCAGACCATATCCCCTCCCATTTTTGAGTCAGTCTCTGAATTCTCCAAGGTGTTAGTGTGAGAAAAACACAGGATATGGAGCCTTTGATTTTTGCAGAACTTGTTGATTCTGTTTTGGGTTATGGCGTTGGAATGCAAAGAAAACCACAAGCGGTCATTATTATTACCATTTTTATTTCCAAGGACAAGCATGTGTAAGCAAAGCAACACATGAGAGAGGGCTTGCAACGACCAATTCCCAATACCGGTAATCATTTCCTGATGCATAAACTTGAAGGCATTGATGTGAAAAGGAGTACAATACTTATTGTGACTCATGTCATTAAAAACCATGAGAACACCAAGGCTCCTGACATCCTCATCATAATTCAAGGCACTACTAACCTGCCACCTCACATTAAAGAAGGCATCACGGTGATTTGACCCTTGATTAATCGTTACTCTACCCTTATCCCACTTTAGATTTAAATTCAAAATAGTGTGATCTCCCGCCTGAATACCAGCCTACCTAGCGAACCCGCCAACCATCCAAAAAAACAAAAGAAATGGATTCATCTTTGAGGTAATTTTTGTTCTCTCCCAATGAGGGATTTCGTATTGTCCGGTAGAGGGGCCAGGTCCCTCCAACAACACATTCCCACTTTCCCCAGCCCATCTGTAGCCAGAGACTCGACCACTGCATTCCCCTCCCTATAAATATGTTGGATTGCATAGTCCTCCAGTCTGATTAGCATAAGGCGGGCATCCTTGATAATGTTACATATTTTCTAGCTAGCCTCCATGTTGCCTTTTAGGGTTTCAATGATTAACTTCGAGTCTCCCTCCACAATGAGTCTTTTAGCACCAATAGAGAGGGCATATTTAAGCACCCAAAGGAGAGCTAGGGCCTCAGCAACATTACTAGAAGCAGACCTAAAGTAGCCAATGAAAGCCAACACCATGCCACCCTCCATGTCCCTGATGATAGCTCCTCCCGCAGCCAACCCGTTGCAGGCTGCCCCATCAAAGTTCAATTTTAGCCAGTAAGAGGGGGGGCATCCATTTGGTCCTCATTTTCTTCAATTTCTTAGAGTTATCAAACCCGTGAAAGGAATTTGACAGGGTCCATCTCCTGGCCACCAAGGAGTCCATAACAGACGGAGGGTTGGTTGGGGTCTTCCATTTGCAAACAAAGATGTTCTCCAACAACAGTTTCTCAACAATTCTCACCACTATATCAACACCATTCGATGTGTCTCTGAAAATGTGGTTATTCATTTCCATGTTAAATGTAGGAACTTACAATCTTAAAGGAAGAAGTAAACTATTGTAACATTTATGGTATTGTAATTAAATTATTCAAATAATTTTTTTATAAAAGAGTTTTTTTATTATTTATATGAGAGTTATGAAAAGTAGAAATTTCAAGGTCTTGTAAACTTTTTCTTATTAGTTTTAGTTGGTCTAGAATGTAATTCATTCTTCGAAATATATTAAATGGTTTTACATATTGTAAATTATAAACCAGTTGTCCTGAATAGGGGAGAGGATGCAAGTCCCCTGCTTATAACTAAGGTTTGAGGGCCACATCATCAAATATGATGCCACATCAGCATGCTTTTTGCCAAGGTGTCCAAAACAACCTAAAAAAATAGTGAGACCAATGATCGTGCAAAAAGGATACTCATACTTGTGCAGTTGATGTGGCATCACATTCTTGGTTGCTTTTTGCAACTAATGGTAGATTTCATTCAACTGTGGCTAGTCATCATAGCAATAACAATTTTAAAGTCACAACTATTGGTACAATGTTGTCAAAAAATTGAACATTAAATCAACAAGTGTGGGTATTAAATTGACAAGTGTGAGTATTAAATTCAGGTATTGAGTCCTTTCCCCTAATGATTAGATAAAATCTCCAAGAAGACGGTGTCAAACTTTTCCTTCCATTCTTGCTCTATAAGACCATATCAAAGTATTTCCTCCCATTCTTGCTCTAAATACCATGTCAAATTTTTCCTACCATTCTAGTAAGTTTTTCCTACCATTCTTACTCTAAAGACCATGCCAGACTTTCCCAACCATTCTTGATTGATCTAGAACATAACATAGGTAGTCTCTGAAACATATTAAATGATTTTACAAATTTTAAACTATGAATCAGTTGTTACTAAAAAAAAAAAATGAAAAGTAGATATCTATAAGACCGTGTCCAACTCTTCCTACCCTTCTTACTTGATCTAGAAGATAATCCAATCTTTAAAACACATTAAATAGTTTTTAACAAATTCCAACTATGAATGACTTGTACTGAAAAGTGGAAAGTCAAGTTAAGTTCTCTATAACTGTGTCAAAAAATGTCTACTACTCTTGGTTGATCTAGAACATAACGGAATCTTTGAGACACAAATTCCAACTATAAACCTGTTACTCTTGAAAAGTAGGAAGTAGATATCTCTATAACACCAAATCAACTTTTCATACCATTCTTAATTGATTTAAGATATAACACAAATTTTAAAATACAATAAATGATTTTAAGACAACTACTTTTCCAAAACCAAAATTATGCAGTAATATCCCCTCAATTACTCTTGCTCTCACAAAATCTTTGTGGAAATCAACAATTAACGACTCTTCATCAGATGAAACTCAACTTGTGCTTAGACCAACTAAACAATATGAATATAAACAGTGCGGCTTAGCACTCAAGAAGGCACAGAATTCTCTGATGAAAGCTAGATAAAATGATGATTGTCATTTTTTGCCACTCTTAGTTACTATAATTAATCATATTTTTCTCGTCTGTGTCATGCAATTTCTTGTGTTACAGTAATACAAAAAGGTTTATGAATAATACATTTTAATTTTTTTCCATTTTGAGAAGATAATTTCACTCTTTGTCAATGATGCTGTTTTGATAAAATTTAGTTTACTCTTAGTCAGTGATCCCATTTTGATACTATGTCCATAATCTACAGTCATGCACTCTTTTTTCTTACAGACTCATTTGAAAAGAAGGGCAAAATTAGAAGAATGTCCTGCTTCCATGTTCCTATCTCTACCTATATCAATTGTATTCACATGTAAACTAAACCAAATCAGATAAATCTCCATTATTTCACCACATGCATGATACAAGAAAACACATTACAAAATCAAAAGGAATCTCATCGAAATAAATTTCAGAATAACAAATATGTGTGGAATGAAGCTGCTCAGAATCTCCAAAGACTCAAAAGACCCAGTCCTTAAAGATAATCTATGACATAATTGGATAAATAAATAGATAAATAGTAAAAACTAAAAACTCTCATCCCTAAGAGTCCTGCCAACATGATCTAAAGACTGTGTGCATGAATGACATGTTCTGCTCTCTCTGCTTAAAGGGCAAAGAATCCAGCAGCAACACCCAAGAGCATGGCCATCCAGGCAGTTAGTGATGAAATGGAATGGTAAGAAGCATCTGATGATGAAGAGCCAGTTGGAGCAGCAGTTGGAGGACCAGGAGGAGTAGTAGTACCAGGGGTGGAAGAAGGAGAAGGGCTGGAGGGTGGAGTATTAGGGGTGGAGGTTGGAGTACCAGCAGGGGTGGAGGTTGGAGATTGAGCAGGTGCAGGAGGTGGTGAAGATGAAGATGAAGGGGATGGTGTTGGTGTAGCTGTAGGTGTTGTTGATGGTGATGGGGATGGGGATGGTGTTGGGGAGGGGGTTGGAGAAGCTGTTGCTGCTGAGACTGTGATTGCTACCTTTTGCCCAGCGCCGCAGTGACCGGTAACACCACAGATGTAGTAGTGAGCGCCTGATGTCGTGAGATTAACAGTGGCAGGTCCAGTAGTATAGGTTTCCAAGGCACCAGTCGCAGCACAACTGTTGTAATTTGTCTGAGTCACTCGAAGAACATTATGGCTATTTGTAGCGAAGTTGAACACTGCAATAAGTAAAATTAAAATCAGTCATATGAATATATATACATAAGTTGATTGAATTAGCAAAATGTTTCAGGTGAATTTCGTGTAATTCAATTAAGCTAAGAAAGCATCCATAAATTCACTCAATTTATTTTAGAACTGCCCATCTATAAACATGGTCTCCTGGAGCGGTAAATACTAAATACATTTCAATTCATGAGATCCATCTAGACAAGAGGGGCATTTTGACACTTCGTTTGTAGACCTGATGGGGGCAGATTAGCCATGCTTGAAACGAAAAGCCCCTGTTCTTACAGTAAAGGCCAGTGTTACTTCAAAACTAAATGTCTTTTGAAGAAAAAGCAAGCCAAATTTTGATCAAGAGAAACCCAGAGGGGTTAAGGGTGAGGATTCTTCTTCGATTGGAGAATAACTCAAATCGATGTAACAGATATCCAGTGTCTACCTGTGTCTTTTACTTCAAAACTAAATGCCCTTTGAAAAAAAAAAAGCAAACCAAATTTTGATCAAGAGAAACCCAGAGAGGTTTAGGGTGAAGATTTTTCCTCTATTGGGGAAGAACTCAAATCAGTGTAACAGACATCCAATGTCTACCTGTGTCTATATTTCGAATCCAAACCCTCCCATGTCCCCCAAGAGCTTTGTATTAAGCTCTCTCCTGTTCACCTAGATCTTTGTATTAAACCCTACCCAGTCCACCTAGAGCTTTGTATTAAGGGTGTTGCTCAATCAAGGGGTCATGAGGAAGATTGGTTGTCACTGTGATTGCAAATCCAACGCCTCCCCTGTTCACCTAAGAAGTTTTGGTTGTCACTGTGATTGCAAATCCAACCCCTCCCCTGTTCACCTAAGAAGTCTTGATTGTCACTGTGATTTCAAATCCAACCCCTCCCCTATTCACCTAAGAAGTCTTGGCTGTCACTGTGATTTCAAATCCAACCCCTCCCCTGTTCACCTTAGAAGTCTTGGTTGGCACTATGATAATCTGGGATGATTGAAGAACTCATTCACTATGATAATCAGGGATGATTGAAGAACTCATTCACTACGACAATCTGGGATGATTCAAAAACCTCCTACGCATACACCCTTCATCACTAACACAAGAAAATGGATCTTATGGGTTCTATTTCATTGATGCTACAGGAAAGAAAGCCCGGACAAAACAAAAGCTTGACTGACTCTCAACCCCATTTTGTCTGAATCCTCCCTAAAAGCCCATCTTCATGTCTCAAACCCTCATAAAAGAAGCAAAAAATTATTCACATTTTGAAAAACAGGGGCTTGTAAAGAATCCCCTGTTCAGATCATTAACCTAAACCCATGACTGCCTATAACCGAAACTGAAACTTACACAGTGTGTCTCCAACTTTGAAGGTTGAATTGGCTGCCCAGTTATCGTAGAGCGCATTGCCAGAGGGTATAATCCATCCGGAGGCGCCTCCCACAGTATGACTGACCGCAGCAGCACAATGGAGGGCGACCGCCATGGTAACACCCAAAACCAGCAAAGCCCGTGTGTTTAAAAAAGCCATGTTCCCAGGTCGACCCACTTCACAAAACAAGTTCAATATACTTAAAACGCTCTGCCGCCAGAACACAGAACTTAAAATCTGTGGGTTTGCAGGAAATAGAAGAGAACGCACTTCCGCCAGAACACAGAACTTAAAATCTGTGGGTTTGTAGGAAATAGAAGAGCAAGCCCTGTTTTTATATGAAGAAAGTGGGAATATATAAATATATATAACCGTGTGGAAGAACTCGTTCAAACGGAATGCGCGTTTTCTAAAAAGCAAATTTCAAACACCGCCCTGTACTGTAGCGAAGAACGGTACAAAGGCGTAAACAGCACGCAGCTTTTATTAGGCAGAGACTCGATCCTCCACGACCTAATCTGTCCGTTCGAAGCAAGTTCCTCCCTCTTGACTGCTTCCCTCCTGTATCTACCTGCCACATTAGTCTTCCAATTCGTTGAACCATACTTCACATTTTCGCCATTTATATTGTAAACAATTCAGAAGCATCGTAATCAAAAGCTCATTTTAAACATTCTGATTATAAAACAAATCGTTTTTTTTTTCCAATCACCCCCGGTGTGAATGATAGTGACATTGTCAGGAATCAGTGAGAAGACCAGCAGAAAACGTGGTTGTTGATCACCCGGAGCTTTAGGTATGAATTGGGCATGGAAATCAATATCTCGTTCCAACTCTTTGGGTCTTGTTTTGACATATTCCTAACCATGCTGAGTCAATCAATGGAGGTGCTGAGTCAATCAATGGAGGTGCATGTAGCAAAAACAAAAACAAACATGGTTTTGATGGGTAATCTTTTAAGAAGTTTTGATGAATGTAGCAAAAACAAATATGTTTTTGATGGGTAATCTTATAAGGACCCGGTTAAGTTCGAGACAAATGTATTATTGACTAAATTTGAGAAATATGAAAACACTATGGATTTTCATAAAATTTTCAGCACTTGTTCTTCATGATCTACATGTTTTGTGATCAAAAACCACAAAATTTTTGCCAAAAACTTGCTGTGTTTTCACGAATTTGAGGAAAAAAAAAGTTTGACTTTTTTTTTTGGGTCTTTGGTGCATTCTGTATGGAGCTTGCGCCATCTTTTAGTAGGTAATTTTTTAAGAAGTTTTGATGAGTATCACCTAAATGCAATGAATGTTAAGTGTTCTATTCATTCTTATGAGATATAAGTTCTTGTGAACGACTATTCATAAACATGGGTAAATGAGTATGACTTGAAAACTAGATAGCAATATTACAATTTAACTTGTTTTGGAAAATATCTCCTACGTATTAAACATATATTGTTGGGGAGTTGATTTAAGGTGGTGTAGATATTTATATGTTGCAGAGTTCAAATCTCAAGAAATCAACAAAAAAAAAAAAATTATCTTCTAGTAAAGTACATAGTTATGCTCTATTTTTAGTCTTTTATTTTATTTTATAAAACATATATTTATGCAAGTTGTATTTACTATCTCTTGATTCACATCTACATCACTCTTCTCATCCCCTTATACAACTATAGAATGTCTCTCAACACAAATTATATAATTTTTGAGTTAATTTAATGAGTACAAATAGTCTACTTATTGCATTTAAGTTGAGTTTGTTTAAGCTAAAGTAGTACTAAGTTGGGGTGACCTCTTAATAAACCATATGTATCACCCTTGTGACCATTCTAAGTGTATCATCCATGCTCATGAGAGATGGGTTCATGTGTGTTAGCATGATTCTCTCAAGTGTCAAGATTGGATCTATACCCTTGATGCCCTGTGCTACTTGTAATATCCTCAAATCAAGATACTACAAAAAAAAAAGACAGAATTTTCTAGGGCACAAAATCTAAAAAAATATTTGCATATAAATATTTTCATTACAATCTAATAATTATATTCATATTTCAAAATTGATTTGTGCATATATAGTTATTATTATTTTTTTACCGAGAATTTCTAGACTAAAATACAATGTTGTTCCTTGAATTTTCTAGAAAAGGGAAGAGATAAATATGTAGATGTCAAATAAGAGAAATACCTCAAAATTTATCTCCAAACTCTAGCTATTCTTGGAAAATATCTTAAACCCTAATTGACTTTTTCAAACTTCCAATAAAGCAATGTTAGATCTCATAAACTTATTCTCTTTGTTGTTGTCTAGAATGATGCTCAGAAATATGAAAGCATGTTGTCGAAGGTTATCAGGTAAGTGCAAGAAGTTGAGTCCACTTCTAGCGGAACTTTCTAAGCGCGAAACCCACTTTTGGAAAAAGATGTTTTCTGAAGAATTTTTCCACCACATTAAAACCCATTTTAGGTATGATTACAAATAATATAAATACATAGATTATTTTTAAATTAGACTAATTTTTTAAATAATTTCTCGTGAAACAGGTCAATAAGGATGAAATAACAGGTTTCCTTATTTTTTATAACAGTAATTTATTTTCATATTTTTTGAAAAAATAAATTATATGACATCAAACTAAAGATAGTTATTTTCACTTTGAAAAAAAAAAAAACTCAATAATGATGAGTTTAGGTCAACTAATGCTTGTCGTACATGAGGGGTTTTCAAAATAAAAATTACGCCCAATAAAAAAATAGTAGAAAAAAATATATTCTGTAAAAAATTACAAAAAAATATTCTCATCAATCTTGAGTGTCTTAAAGTGATATTCCAAAAGGATTAAAAAAAATACTTTCATTTAGGTCAAATTATGGTTGTCGTACACAGGCATGGAAGGTCCCAAAAAGGTGAGTTTTAAATAGTTCTTTTTGAAAACACCTAGCGAAATCCAACTTTTATTATCTTGGTATTAATATAAATTACATATTGGGAAAATATACTTTGAGTACAACATTTCATATTACTGACTTTTCTTAAGATTCAATCTTTAAGTGCTTCAAATTTTTTTATCAAGTGGGATGAATTTTGGAAAACAGGGAAAACGGATCCACTTTTTGGCCAAAAAGTGGACTCAACTTCTTGCTGGCACCCTATCAAAACATTTATTTTTGAATCAGAACCTTAACACATACAAATTTGTCTCCAGTGGAGACCTCACAAATTTGGCCAATGTTAACTTCATTGTGAATCAACCTTTAGAAAGAGTAAGGTTTTCGTCCAACCCTTGTTAATCTATTGAAGGTTTCCATCCTTAGTTGCACATAAATCAACACATCAAATCCATAAAGCATGCCTTACTACAACCCCAAGGAAATCCCTATAAAGATTTGTACGCACTTTCTAGAAGATTAGATCGACTATAATATTTTTCACAGAGATCTTAATATAATAAAGTGATTTATTTTATTATTTTGTTACTTTCACTCTATTTTATAATTAAATTAATCAATTAAAGTCATCCCTTTTGTATTAAAATTATTTTTTTGGGCAACTAAATTAATTAATTTAATTGAGTCACTTTATCAAAATTTGGGGACATTACAATCCTCCTGGCCCAAACATTGCTTTCCCTCAAGCAATTTGTTGTTGCATCGCTAGGATCCCAAACTAGTCATATGAAAAACATTATATCACTTTGTTGATCCACTTTGATGCAATAAACATTTTTGAAACCTACAACTCTTTCATTCTAAAGTATTCCCACCATTACGTTGATCAATGGATTCCAACTTTTCAAATTATCATGACTCCTATTGGAAAAATGATGAGTGTCTCTTATACATTGTTCTACCAGCAATGTTTCGTTACAATTTTGTAACTTCATATTCATGGTGTGAACTAAAAATTGATTGACAACAAGTTGCATATTCATGATTTTTTCCATGCTCATCTATTCCACATAATCCCAACTACCCACCATAGATGTGTAAGAGATAGTTAACTCAACATAAAATGATATTTTTGAAAAATCTCTTACATCGATATCATAAACACTCCTTGGACAATCAACTAGAAAGGTTGTCCATTAAATCACATCATGATTGTTCATGGTTATTATCATCCTTTCTGCACCAAAAATTGTCATTGATTTACATAAATATAATTCTTCATGACTATTTCTATAAGGAAGTTTTGAAGAACTAAGCGATGCAATGTATGCAATACATCTAACATAATAATATTTTTACCATTATGAATAGTGATAACCAATTTTTCCATCAATTCTGAAGCTTCATAAATGCCACAGGCCAAGCTAATAACGTTTGGTTTTCCTACTACACACTACAATAGAGTTGTTAACCATCAAAATTTCCCCTAGAACTCACCTCGTAACATAGTAGTTTTTGTAATCAGGCTAGGATATTGGGTTTTCTTACTGGGTCTTTCCCAATTGAGCCTTCGAACCAGTTTTATTAATAATATTAAATACTAGTGGTTCACCCACTTTTGATTTAAAAAAAAAAACATTATTATCCTTCCCAAAAAGAGTAGATAATATAAATAATCTTGCTCTTGAAGCATAAGTTTAAATATGATTCCAATCAGATTTCACCACACTTTGACTAACTCCACTTTGCACCAATTTTGATTTGACATCTGTACTTGCAATTAGACACTTATTTATCGCTACGTTTACAACACCATCATCTAGAACCTCTTCAGCCGAATGTGCAAAGTTGACATATATTTTCTCATTATTATAGCGTAATAAAATAACAATCTTGTAGACTTGCAAAGTAACCATTGCACATGCATTTGTTGTGATTTTCACTTTTGTAAGAGGCTAGAGATAATCATTGGAAGCTCCAACTTTATGTATTTTTTCCATCCCTCCAAGAAATTAAGTTGCTTTGCATGAATTAGTTTTTTCACCAAGATATGTTGCAGAGATATTTACCTTGGAAAAATGCATGATATGATCTTGAATGAGTGAGACAAGAAGAGAAATTACAAGATTTATACCCAAACAAGCAATAGTTGGTAGCTCATAGTTGCAAGGTAAGTCCAAGGTTGTGTATTATTCACTCTTTGGTATCCCATAACCACTATCATGAGACACTACCTTAAATCTCAAACCTTCATCTAGATCCTACATTTTGTGATTATCCAACCTTAGTAGGATTTTCACTCCATTATCAATTGGCAACCTTAATTGGTTTTTCCAATCTTCATCATGCATGTTAGACTCTTGCCAAGCTAATGAATTGTTATTAGTAGACAAACCAAAATTTAAAAAATTCCTTGAATACCTTCTGTAGACACCCTAAAATGGACAAGCTTGCGACTTTACATTAAAAATACTAATTTTTATCTATTAATTAATGGTTTTTTAATCATTAATTAATCATCTATTTTCTTCTAAATTCATTCCCCAAATCATTTATTCCAATTCTCAAAATTAATTAAATAATTAATTGTATTTAAATAAATAGCTTTAATTGATTAATTATCATTAAATTAATTTAATTTCATTAAATAAAGCAATTCTTAATCAAAAAGAATTTAATTATCTCGCATGTTGAAAACAATTATTAAATAAATGAATTAAATATTCATCTATCTTCAAAGAGATAACTCCAATTACATCACATGGGTTACTCCACCCATCTCTCCAGTCTACATGGGTAACTTCACCCAGCTCTTCAGTTCAAAAAGGTAACTCATAAATAGCTCTTCAGTTAACCAAACCCTATCTCGTCTTTACCAAATGAAGAGGTGGAGTTTACTGAGGACCTCTCCTATTCCTTTTGATCTCAACCATTCATCTCCCCATCTCTGGGATTGATCTCAACTGTTCATTTCATCACCAATTCCTATATAATAAACCCTTCATAACCATTTGAAGGATCCAGGATTTCAAGCTCTCATGCACCATTATTCCGTCAGTTTGGTTCTAGCATTCAAGCCATCTTGCAATCACACACACACATTTCAATTATCAAATTCTCGATGCTTCTCAAGTCATAGACGCTGCCCCACCAATACTGAGCATCAAGAACAACATTTCGGAAGGAGTAGAGAGAAACAATAGAAGCTTCAAGCATCGTGGGGTTTGCATTTATTTGTCTTCCTTTCTCTTGCTTGTACATTTTATTGTTCATGTTTCTGTTATTCATTTAGTAGTCATTGTATACTTGATTCACATTCATTTGTGAACCTTTGCTACTAACCCCCGCCTTTGGAAAGCTGTGGGGAATCGGAGAGAGAGGCATACATTTTGGTGAACCTGACGTGAAGAAACAACCCAAATATCTCTTGTAGACGAAGAAACAGATTGATCAACCACGGTCGTACGGTCATAAATTTAAAAATTGCACTTTTCTTTGATATCTGTACTATTTTGCAATTGCTAGAATTTTGTCGCAATCGCCCATACTGTGCTGCAATTGACTAGTTTAATATCGTAATTGATTGCAGGCTTTCGCAGTTATTCTGGCCATTTTCTTATCTCTGACTTCTGGTATTTTGCCACAATCGCCCAATCCGTGCCGCAATCGCAAGAAGTTTACCGCAATTGCAATAATTATGCCGTAGTTGTACGATCAATGCCGCAATCGGTAGAACTTTGCCGCAGTTGCAACTTAATTACCACAATCGACAGCACTTTGCCGCAGTTGAAAGTTTATTACCACAATCGACAGAAGTTTGTCGCAGTTGCAGGAATATTGCCGCAATCGTAGCAAATATTGCAAATATCAGATCCAAGTCTTCTGCCCATCTGCTTTTTAATTGACATTCTTTGTGGTTTTTGTGTAGGATTGGATCAAAGTCATCAAGGACAGAGGAGGGTAAGTTTTGGTAAGCACCATTTCATTTTTCAAAAGTTTCACATATTCTCATTTTTGCAAATAATCCTTTTTGGTACTAACTTGTTAAACAACACAAACTAAAAGGAATTCATTTGTCGATTTGGGTTTAAAAAGAACAGTGCTTGTAAAAACATATCACACCTCATATTTCAGATTTGGGCTTAAAATTGACGTGAGGTTTAAAATTGAACAAAGGCAAAAAAATCTTTCAGTTTGGTGCTCTAAAAATTGAACAAGCAAATCAACACCTACTTTTTGGGCTTTAAAATTGGACATTCGTGCTTGTATGGTGGTGTAGATTAGTTCACATTTCAAAATTTGGAGCTTAATCGATTTACCTCATGTCTTGAGTTTTGGGTGCACTTGCACAAACTGTTAGATTACAAACTTTTATTTTTCTTAGAAAGGCCTGTCCAGGGAAAGTGCTTCTTCCTTAGAGGACGACCTTAAACCGGTAAATCCTTCCGATCGGTATATAAACAAGGCGCGAACCAAAGTTCTATCTTATCTAGCCAAGCTCGGGCGAGGCGTGTTGATGATAGTCTAAATTGAGTGAATATTCCTAAGGAGCCATCATGATCAACTAGGCTCTTAAGTGAGTCACGCACGTACAAACCGATTGGAGAGACACCACAGACCCTTACTACAACCTTGTTAATTAGAGTCCAACCTGTTTTACCTCTGAACAGATACTTTATTATAGTGCAAGGGGTTGCAGAATTTTCCCCTGAGATTCCCAACATATGTGTCCCATGATATTTGTGTAGTGAAAGAGATCTTCACTCCACGGCAACAATACCTGGAAATGACAGAAACATGGGCACCTATGACGTGGACCTTCGTGTCCTAGTAGCGTGACAATTGTTGTGTGAGCTAACGGACATTCAAGCATTGGGCCTATAACATTGTATCCTGAAGCCAATTTGACCTAGATTAATCTGATTGTTCATTGTTGAGACCTCGTAATAACATTGCAACTTGAAAAAGTTGTAGAACATACACAATCTTAGTTTTCATTTCTCAAAACACAGTGTCTATTGTGCTTGTTCCGTTGATCAGTTTCTGAAAACAAAAAACAAAACATTCAAACTATCAAAATGAGTCAAACATGTTAAAGTCTAGGGTTGTCTACGTCAACTATCTTTGCAAATCAGAAGCCTTGTGTGTGATAAACTACCACAATAAACCATTTATTTTACCGCAATCGATGAAATTGTACCACATTCTTTTGACCAAAGATACTATATTCCTGTTCTGACTTGAAAACCTTGAAAGAATTCTTCATTTGGTGTCCAATACTAGTGTCTATCCCAGGAAAACACAAAGAACATTGTGTGAATCTCTAAACAGTTAAGATTACCCTTTCCCTACAAAGCACGATTACTGTCTAAAACATTGTTAGTTCGAAAGCTCAGACTTGAAGTATCTTGATCTCATCTTATCAAACATCATCATTTTCAAATTGACTTTGTCTAAGACAAAGGTCAGCAAATCTTATCTTTTATCATCACCACTTTGAGATCAAGTTATATCAAAATCTGTCCTTAGAATTACCTTTGTCCAAAACATAACTCAGACTTTGTCTTAGAAAGGATCCTCTTCTTTGTTTTCTTTATATCACT
>MU226170.1:596082-614840 GCA_018584345.1 Thuja plicata
TTAATTAAATAGCTTTAATTGATTAATTATCATTAAATTAATTAATTAAACTCAATTTCCTATAGTTTAAATTCAAATATTTAAACTTACTAATTAAATTCTTCCAATTAAATTAATTTAATTTCATTAAATAAAGTAATTCTTAATCAAAAAGAATTTAATTATCTCACATGTTGAAAACAATTATTAAATAAATGAATTAAATATTCATCTATCTTCAAAGAGATAACTCCAATTACATCACATGGGTTACTCCACCCATCTCTCCAGTCTACATGGGTAACTTCACCCACCTCTTCAGTTCAAAAAGGTAACTCATAAATAGCTCTTCAATTAACCAAACCCTATCTCCTCTTTACCAAATGAAGAGGTGGAGTTCACTGAGGACCTCTCCTGTTCCTTTTGATCTCAACCATTCATCTCCCCATCTCTAGGATTGATCTCAACTGTTCATTTCATCACCAATTCCTATATAATAAACCCTTCATAACCATTTGAAGGATCCAGGATTTCAAGCTCTCGTGCGCCATTACTCCGTCAGTTTGGTTCTAGCATTCAAGCCATCTTGCGATCACACACACACATTTCAATTATCAAATTCTCGATGCTTCTCAAGTCATAGACGCTGCCCCACCAATACTGAGCATCAAGAACAACGTTTCAGAAGGAGTAGAGAGAAACAATAGAAGCTTCAAGCATCATGGGGTTTGCATTTATTTGTCTTCCTTTCTCTTGCTTGTACATTTATTATTCATGTTTATGTTATTCGTTTAGTAGTCATTGTATACTTGATTTGCATTCATTTGTGAACCTTTGCTACTAACCCCCGCCTTTGGAAAGCTGTGGGGAACCGGAGAGAGGTGGACACCTTCTATTATTGTCATCATAGGAGCCATTAGTTTCATAGATTTTGCTTGATTGATCTGAATTTGTAGCTAAAGTTGCTGTTATGAAATTCCCATCATTTTTACCTACAAATCCTTCAAAAAAATTATTTGGAACTTAGGTACACATACCTTTTAAATAAGGTATTTTCTTGTACTTTTGGTCCTTCTTCCACTTCATATAATTTAGAATTTTCTTCATACTCTCATTAAAATTGTTTTTTTTTGTTAAAGGTCTAAATCTTGTTGCCTAGCAGAGATAACTTTAAGAAACCCCCCTGGGTATAAGTGTAAAATCCAAGCAAATCTTTCTTTATTTTGGGGGAAAAATATTAATTGTGTTGGCAATTTTTTTTACTTTTAAAGGAAGAAACATAAATTTGTATTGGTGAATTTTTTTTCAAACGTATGGAATTTCTATAAATTCTTGGTGAATCTATCATTGTTGTGAGGGTAAAATTGTTGTAATATTATGCATATATCTGTTGACATTGATGTCAACATATTTCTACTACTTGAGACAATGTTCCTGTGATGTTCAGTGATAGATTTTGGTTTGGTGTAGCTACTGTATTGAAGATCAAAATATGTGGATGGTATAGTTGTGTTGAGAGATGTTTTTAGTTGATTCATGTCAACTTACAGAGGTTTGCATGGTGATTTCAGTGAGTTATAAATAAAATAGATGGATATGCAAAACAAATTTCTGATTTGCAAGCTCTTCTTCAAAAGAGCAACATTGATATTCCTTCTTCTCCTTCTCACAGGTCTTCTTCATCATCATTCCAGTCAGATGGATGGGACAACAAAAAGGGTCATGCATTATGTGCAACTTCTATTCCACACTCTTCTAGATGGCTATTGGATTCATGTGCTTCACACCATATGATATCTTCTTGGGATTTATTCTCATCTTTTGAGGCTTCTCCTACCCCACACATCTTAATGGGGAATAACATTGTTATGACTGTATGTGGGAAATGTTCATTGACATTGATGATGGTGCATTATATGATGTACTATGTGTTCCATCTGTGTCCTCTAACCTTCTCTCTATCTATCAGATTACTCATAGTGGGACAGGGAAGACAATTGAGTTTACTCTAGATTCGGTACACATCAGAGACAGTGAGACATGCAATATTATTGCAACATGGATAGTTGATCATTCTTCCCACTTGTGCTCCTTCTCTCATTTTGGTCCACCATCTCCACTGTCGGAGAATAGCTCTCCTTTTTCACGAGAGCCTATTGAGGTGAACTCGGATCACTTAAACTTATGTGTAGTTCCTGAGATCAGTATTCTGACTTCTACACCTCCACCTCATGTTGAGTTTACATATGTTCATCAGGATTCCTTTTCATCTTTGCCAGATATTATTGCTCCATGCATCAATCCACCTACTGCAGTTGCTAAGGACATATTAGAGGATACCCATCTCCTCTCAAATGATAGATTCAACACATCTATTGGCCCACCTTCATTGGAGATTCCATTACAGGAGTCTCATGCGTTCTCTTTTGAGCATCAGCTAGGCCTTCCAATTTCTCCTCAAATTCAGGGGTTTCCTCTTCTTTGTATAGCATCTTTGTTTCTTCTGCAATGGAGCCACATTGGTCTGATCATCGACACAGGGGTTCTATCTTTCTGGGGGGCTTTGGATCCTTGATCCTCTCTCATGGGAGGGGGGATTGGTTGTACTTATGGTTTTGAGAGAGTCTCTTGAGCCATTGTATTTATGCATGCTTTTTCCATCTCTTTTTGGAGTAGAGTTTTTTCCCATGTGGTTTTCTCTATTTCTCCACTTTACAGAAATTTGGTTGTGATTGGGTACATGATTAGGGCTTTTTTTTGGGGACCCAAGTTTCCTACTTTTAGTAGTTGTTTCTAGGTTTTAGCTTCTCCCTAAGTTTATCTTAAGGGGGGGTGTTAGAGTAATTAGTTGTTTTACTTATTAATTAAATCATTATTGATTTAATTATTAAGTCACTCATTATCTCTAGTTCACTTAAGCTAAACTTTAGGCATCTAATAATTAATTCTTTATTAATTATTATCATGCAACCTAGGTTTCTCCACCTTCTCGTGTTCGATCTCCTTTATAAGGAATGATCTCTTTATATTTCATTAGTCCCTCTATGAATGAATATTTTTTCTTTCAAAACATTCTGAGTTTTGTCTCCAAGCTTTGCTTTTGTAACAGGTTTTGCTTACAATGGATCTTGGTGGTTGAATTCTTTGAATTCTAACATTATTGGTTTATGTGTTCAGACTGGCATTTTTGGATGCTCAGTGGAGATAGTGTGACAATATTTGGTTCGGTGGGATTCGACATTGCAATATTTTGGTATGTGGACCTATGTGGCATGTTTGGGACATTGATGTGTGTACTCAACTTGATTGGTTCATGATTTGGAGGCCTACAAGAATTTTTTCTTGATTGACATTATTGTTGTGTTCTTGAGGTTCGGTTCAGAGATGTTGATGATTTCAGAGATTTGAGTTGATGTGGATGTTCCTAAGGTTATTCATGGTGATTGTGGATGTTTCTATATTGTGCTCCTTTTTTTTTTGGTTTTCATTGATTGGTGTGATTGCACTTGGTGATTTTCTTTTGATGAGTTCATGTTCTTCGTGTTGTTGGCCAACTTGGTGATGTAGCATGTTTTAGATGTTTGAGATGTGATTGTTAGATTCTAGCATATTTGAGGACGAAGTTAATGGTCTGAGCTATGTCTTAGCTGACATGGATTGGTTCATATTAAATATTGTATCATGTATGATTGCAATTTTGTAATTTAGGTCATTGGTTGACCTTGTGAGAAATAGTTGATGAATTGGATAAATGTAATGATCTTGTAGTCATGTACGAGAGAGAGTTTAAGAGTGTGCGAAGAAGTATGAGTGGAATCTAAAATTGAGGCATAAAAAAGAAAGTTGTTTTTGTACTTTAATGGAACTGAATTGGGCATGAAAATCAATATTTCCTTCCAACTCTTTGGGTCTTGTTTTGACATATTCCAAACCACGCTGAGTCAATCAATGGAGGTGCATGTAGAAAAAGCAAAGACACACATATTTTTTATGGGTAATATTTTAGGAAGTTTTGTTGAGCGTCACCTACATGCAATGAGTGATGAGTGTTCTAAACATTCTTATGAGATATAGGTTCTTGTGAACGATTATTCAATAAACATGGCTCTATGAGTATGACTTGAAAACTAGATAGCAATATTATAATTTAACTTGTTTTGGAAAATATCTCCTACTAACACCCACCCATCTACCGTCTTTTCAATTTAGGATGCCAAACCATGTTAGACCACTTCTCATGTGTGGGTTGGATCTTTGGTGATAGTTGATGTTATTCCAATACCTATTGATGATGCAAAACATTGATTAAAATTATATCATGCTAGTTAGATGATAATGATTATTTGCATATGATGATGCTATTTATATTTACGATGTACTAACCCCATACTTGCATGTGTATTTTATATCATGTTGGTTTTATATTTTTGTTTGGCGTGTTTGATGTGGTAGAGGATGCAGACGTAGTTACTTGCATTACAACATCCACATGATTGACCGATCCAAGCCATTGTTTGTTACACACACACACATATGAATGTATGTGTATGTGTATGTGTATATGTATATGGGTATGTGCAGGATCATGGTATACCAAGCTATGGCCTTAAATGACAATGAAAAATCAGAAAATCAGGGTTAGTCAAGTTGACATAAAAATTTGGACATCTTATCAACCTTATGTGAAAAAGTTGTAAGAATAGAATCTGTAGGAAATTGAATGTAGTTTCTAAACTACTAGCCCTTTTCTGAAAAAAAAAATTAATCTAATTGTCGAAAAATTTAGATTTCAATGCAACAGTATGAAAATTTTAGGAAAAACATAAAAAGTACGTGTATGTCTGACCACCTTAATCACAATCAAATGATGATATATTTTCACAAGATTCTAGATATAAGTAGTAGACTCATGCCCGGATGTGACACATATTTTTTTGTAATTTTTTATCAAATAATTAATTAATTATGAATTTTCTACTATGACTTTTTTATAATAATAAAACTCCCATGTCTGACCACCTTAACTAATTCTAAAATTTACAAAATTATTATTTTTTAAAAAATTTATTATAGTAGGCAAAGCATAGAATGTGACATATGTTTCAAATTTCAAAAAGGTTAAACCATTTTAAAGTTATAGTTGTTTTTCAATCAGTCTGTCAATCATGACTTTAGAGGTAACTCAAATAGAAAATAAGCAATAAATACTTATTTAACTTAAAATTTGAGAGCAATTATATTGATGGAAACCTAATAATATATTTAAGAAACCCCTTTTGTTTCATCAATTTCGGGTGAAAAATAGTTCATCAGCTACATCACCGAAGTTTGGAGGTCAGAGGAAATATGATAAACACATTTTTTGGGTTGACCATCCACGTTTGGCAATGCAAAGCCAAAACCCAAGGCAAATACCAAGGCTAATCAGATATGAGATAATATTCGATATGAGATATTATCGGATATGAGATACTAAATCAGATATGAGATATTAAATCGGATATGAGATAATATCAGATATGAGATATTATCGGATATCAGATATCTCTCGCCAAAATTTCACTTTTCATTTGAAATTTCAACATTTTCAATATTAATTTTAGTTTTTTAGTTTTTTATAGATTTCATATTTTATAATATTAATATTATACAAATACTAAATGATAATAGCATTAGTATTAAATTATTATTATTATTTATATTAGTATTGTATAATAGTTGTATTATATTATATTAATATTAGTATGATATTTAGTAATATTAGTATTATATTATATATATTTCTATTATATTATATAAATTAGTATTATATTACTATTTAATAATAGTATAATATTAGTATTATATTTATTATTATTTATATTATAATAATAATACCTAGGAGAGAGAGAGAGAGAGAGAGAGAGTACATCTTAGGGGATGTAAGGTGTCTTAGGGGGTCGTAGCACCCATTAATGACTCCTATGACTCCTTATGAACCCTTACAACCCCTTCGAAAGCCTAAGAGTACATCTTAGGGGTCATAAGGTGTCTTATGGGGTCCGAGGACCCATTAATGGGTTCTATGACCTATGAATGGGTCCTACAACCCCTTATAACACCTTACAACCCATTAGGAAGAGTACATCTTAGTGGTTGTATGGTGTCTTAAGGGGTCTTAGGACCTATTAATGGGTCCTACTACCCCTTACGACACCTTACAAACCATTAGAAAGCTTAAGCGTATATCTTAGGGGTTGTAAGGTGTCTTAAGGGGTCCTAACATCCATTAATGGCTCCTACGAATCTTTATGACACCTTACGACCCATTAGGAAGCCTAAGAGTACATCTTAGGGGTCGTAAGGGGTCTTATGGTGTCCTAGGACACTGTAATATGTCCTATGACCCCTTGAGATCCATTAACGTGTACTAGTAACCCTAAGATGTATTCTTAGGGTTCCTAAGGGGTCGTAAGGTGTCTAAAGGGGTCCTAGGACCCAATAATGGGTCCTACGACCCCTTATGACACCTTACGATCCATTAGAAAGCCTAAGATTACTTATTAGGGGTCATAAGGTATCTTAAGGGGTCTTAACATCCATTAATGGCTCCTAAGATAGAGTAATATGTCCTATGACCCGTTGAGACCCATTAATTTGTACTAAGAACTCTAAGATGTGTTCTTAAGGTTCCTAAGGGGTTGTAAGGTGTCTTAAGGGGTCTTAGGCCCCATTAATGTGTCCTATGACACCTTATGACACCTTATGACCCATTAGGAAGCCTAAGAGTACATCTTCAGGGCTGTAAGATGTCTTAAGGAGTTATAAGACCCATTAATGACTCCTACGACTCCTTATGAACCCTTACAACCCCTTAGGAGGCCTAAGAGTACATCTTAGGGTTCATAAGGTGTTTAAAAGGTCATATGACCCATTAATTGGTCTTACAACCCCTTATGACACCTTACGACCCATTAGGAAGCCTAAGAGTACATCTTAGGGGTTGTAAGGTGTCTTAGGACCAATTATTGACTCCTATGACCCCTTATGATATGTTACGACCCATTAGGAAGCCTAAGAGTACATCTTAGGGGTTGTAAGGTCTCTTAAGGGGTCCTATGATCCCTTATGACACCTTATGACCCATTAGAAAGCCTAAGAGTACATCTTAGCAGTCGTAATGTTTCTTAAGGGGTCCTAGGACCCATTAATGGTCCTAAAGCCCCTTATGACACCTTACGACCCATTATAAAGCCTAAGAGTACATCATAGGGGTTGTAAGGTGTCTTAAGGGGTCCTAGCATTCATTAATGGCTCCTACAAACCCTTATGACACCCTATGACCCATTAGGAAGCCTAAGAATACATCTTAGAGGTTTTAAGGGGTCTTATGGTGTGCTAAGACACAGTAATATGTCCTATGGCCCCTTGAGAACCATTAATGTGTCTAGGAACCTAAGATGTATTATTAGGATTCTTAAGGGGTCATAAGGTGTCTTAAGGGGTCCTAGGACCCATTAATGGTCCTACAACCCCTTATGACACCTTATGACCTAGTAGGAAGCCTAAAAGTACATCTTAGGGGTCGTAAGGTGTATTAAGGGGTCGTAGGACCCATTAATGACACCTTACAATCCATTAGAAAGCCTAAGAGTACATATTAGGGGTCATCAGGTGTCTTAAGGAATCCTAGGACCCATTAATGGGTCCTACAAACCCTTATGACACTTTACGACCCTAGAGAGAGAGAGAGAGACCCATTAGGAAGCCTAAGAGTACATCTTAGGGGATGTAAGGTGTCTTACAGGATCATAGGACCCATTAATAACTCCTACGACTCCTTATGAACCATTACAACCCGTTAGGAAGCCTAAGAGTACATTGTAGGGATTGTAAGGTGCCTTAAGGGGTCCTAGGACCTATTAATGGGTCTTACAACTTGTGAATGGGTCCTAAAACCCCTTATAACACCTTACGACCCATTAGGAAGCCTAAAAGTACATCTTAGTGGTCTTAAGGTGTTTTAAGGGGTCCTAGGACCCATTAATGGGTCATACTACCCCTTATGACACCTTACAAACTATTATAAATCTTAACAGTACATCTTAGGGGTTGTAAGGTGTCTTAAGGGGTCCTAGCATGCATTAATGGCTCCTACGAACCCTTATGACACCTTACGACCCATTAGGAAGCCTAAGAGTATAACTTAGGGGTCGTAAGGGGTCTTATGGTTTCCTAAGACATTGTAATATGTTATATGACCCCTTCAAATCCATTAATGTGTACTAGTAACCCTAAGATATATTCTTAGGGTTCCTAAGCGGTCTTAAGGTGTCTTAAGGGGTCCTAAGACTCATTAATGGGTCCTACAACCCCTTATGACACCTTACGACCCATTATAAATCCTAAGAGGACTTATTAGGGGTCGTAAGGTGTCTTAAGGGGTCTTAACATCTATTAATGGCTCCTAAGATAGAGTGATATGTCCTATGACCTGTTGAGACCCATTAATGTGTACAAGGAACCCTAAGATGTATTCTTAGTGTTCCTAATGGGTCGTAAGGTGTCTTAAGGGGTCCTAGAACCCATTAATGGGTCCTACAACCCCTTATGACACCTTACAACCCATTACAAAGTGTAATAGTACATCTTTGAGGCTGTAAGGTGGCTTAAGGGGTTGTAAGACCCATTAATGACTCCTACGACTCTTTAGGAACTCTTACAACCCCTTAGGAAGCCTAAGAGTACATCTGAAGGGTCATAAGGTGTTTTGAAGGGTCCTAGGACCAATTAATGGGTCCTACGACCCCTTATGACACCTTACGACCCATTAGGAATCCTAAGAGTATGTCTTAGGGGTCGTAAGGTGTCTTAGGACTAATTAATGGCTCCTACGACCCCTTATGACACCTTACAACCCATTAGGAAGCCTAAGAGTAAAAATTATGAGTTGTAAGGTCTCTTAAGGTGTCCTACGACCCCTTATGACACCTTATGACCCATTATAAATCCTAAGAGTACATTTTAGGGTTCATAATGTTTCTTAAGGGGTTAGGACCTGTTAATGGTCCTACGACCCCTTATGACACCTTACAACCCTTCATAAATCCTAAGTGTACTTCATAGGGGTCATAAGGTGTCTTAAGGGGTCCTAGCATCCATTAATGGCTCCTACAAACCCTTATGATACCTTACAACCCATTAGGAAGCCTAAGAGTACATCTAAGGGGTTGTAAGGGGTCTTATGGTATCCTAAGACATAGTAATATGGCCTATGACCCCCTGAGAACCATTAATGTGTACTAGGAATCCTAAGATGTATTCTTAGGGTTCCTAAGGGGTCGTAACATTTCTTAATGGGTCCTACGACCCCTTATGCCACCTTACGACCCATTGGAAATCCTAAGAGTACATCTTAGGGGTCATAAGGTGTCTTAAGGGGTCCTAGCATCCATTAATGGCTCCTAAGACATAGTAATATATCCTATGACCCCTTGAGACCCATTAATGTATACTAGGAACCATAAGATGTATTCTTAGGGTTCCTAAGTGGTTGTAAGGTGTCTGAAGGTGTCCTAGGACCCATTAATGGGTCCTACAACCGCTTATGACACCTTACAACCCATTAGGAAGCCTAAGAGTACATATTAGGGGTCGTAAGGTGTCTTAAGGGGTCGTATGACCCATTAATGACTCCTAAAACTCCTTATGAACCCTTATGAAGCCTAAGAGTACATATTAGGGGTTGTAAGGTGTCTTAAGGGGTTGAAGGACTATTAATGGGTCCTACGACCCTTTATGACACCTTACAACCCATTAGGAAGCCTAAGAGTATATCTTAGGGGTCGTAAGGTGTCATAAGGGGTCTTAAGACCCATTAATGGGTCCTAAAACCCCTTATGACACCTTATGATCCATTAGGAAGCCTAAGAGTACATCTTGGGGGTCATTAGGTGTCTTAAAGGGTCCTAGGACCCATTAATGGGTCCTACAACCACTTATGATACCTTATGACCCATTAGGATGCCTAAGAGTACATCTTAGGGGTTGTAAGGTGTCTTAAGGGGTCTTACGACCCATTAATAGGTCCTACGACCCCTTATGCCACATTACAACCCATTAGGAAGCCTAGGAGGACATCTTAGGGGTTGTAAGGGGTCTTATGGTGTCCTAAGACACAATAATATGTCCTATGACCCCTTAAGACCCATTAATGTGTACTTGGAACCCTAAGATGTATTCTTAGGGTTCCTAAGGGGTCGTAAGGTGCCTTAATGGGTTCTACGACCCCTTATGACCCCTTATGACCCATTAGAAAGCCTAAGAGTGCATCTTATGGGTTGTAAGTTGTCTTAAGGGGTCCTAGAATCCATTAACAGCTCCTAAGATACAATAATATGTCCTATGATCCCTTGAGACCCATTGATGTGTAATAGGAACCCTAATATGTATTCTTAGGGTTCCTAAGGGGTTGTAAGGTGTCTTAAGGGGTCCTAGGACCCATTAATGGTCCTATAACCCCTTATGACACCTTACGACCCATTAGGAAGCCTAAGAGTACATCTAAGGGGTCGTAAGGTGTCTTAAGGGGTTGTAGGAACCATTAATGGGTCCTATGATCCTTTATGACACCTTACGACCCATTAGAAATCCTAATAGTATATCTTAGGGTCTTAAGGTGTCTTAAGGAATCATAGGACCCATTAATGGGTCCTATAAACCCTTATGACACCTTACGACATTAGATAATCCATCAAGTTACCAATTACATCAAATAAGATCAACTATGAAGTTCTAAAACCTATAATGGTTTTCTAAATAGCATGTGATTGTAATAGTCACAAAGGACTAATATGCATTGTAAGTGGACCAATAGTCTCCAAGAGTGTCAAGGATTGTTTAGGAGTTTCTAAGAGGTTAGAAGTGTTTAGAATAGGTATCCAAGAAGTTGGAAGACGTTAGGAAGTTTATATTTTATAAGTTTGAATTAGTTTTGATTTGTTTTCATAGTTGAAAGATTTAGATTTTCAAACATAACGGTTACATTGTCTTTTAGTGGGAAACACATGCATAGGAGTCTTTTGGTATTCCTCTTTGAATGTAACTACCAATAAATAGTTGGAGTGGAAGAGGAATCAAGTCATTAAATGATAGTAGAGTCTTTTTTTTTTAGAGGATGCTAAAATGTACCAATTATTCTATGAGATGTTTATAAAGTTCAGATTTTGTGCAAGTCCAGTCTTGGTTTTTTATCACAGAAAATTGGGTGTTGTTGCGTGGGTCATATCTCCCAACTCAACCGTTGGATCTTTCTCACCTTGGAGTATGTTTTATAGAAACTAATTATTCCCATCCTCGTCGGAGGGATTTTTCATATATCATTATATTCAAAAGTTATTCATGATAGAGTAGGGGTCTATGTAGAGGGTAGTGATAGGACAGTTTTGGATGAATTTTTAAGATGCATGCACTAGTGCTTAGTGCCTCTACATCAGAGCTCTCCAAGGTATTATTATTATAATATTAATACTAATTTTAATATAAAAACAGTAATATTATAAAAAATGATATCTAATTAAAAACTAAAAAAAAAATTGAAAATAACATGGAATGAAAAAGATCGAAATTGTAAATGTTGAAATTTTAAATGGAAAGCAAAATTTTGGCAGCAAAAATCTTATATCCGATTTGAAAATCTGATATCCGATTTGAAAATCTGATATCCGATTTGAAAATCTGATATCTGATTTTAAATCTGATATTCAATTTCAAATCTGATATCCGATTAGGCTTGTGCATTGGCTTTTGGTTTGGCCATGTCTACTGACACCCAGGCCTACTAAAAAGTCAACACACTTTTTAGTGCATTTTTGGACAAGTGAAAAGAGGATTTTTTTCACATTGCCACTTTTTTGCATACCATGATCCTACACATGCCCATATGTATATGTATATGTATATATGTATATATATATGTGTGTGTTTGTGTGTGTGTGTATGTGTATGTGTATGTGTATGTGTATATGTATATGTATATGTATATACATGCTCATCTTTTATGCAGGTTTGTAGGTATCGAGCATCGACTTCCCTGAATTTTCAAGATGAGTGTGCCTTATCACAATATCTCAATGGTGGGAGAGGGGAGATAGCATCTAGGCCCAAATCCCTATCATAAGCCTACAATTTTCCTAAGAATGGACAAGAATATGACTGACTACCCTATTTGAATCCGTCAAGGTGACATGGATTCGTGAGTCATTCTGTGTGTGCTTGTTTTTGTTTCAGTTGCTTTTTCTGTTTAGATGGTTTCAGTTGGATTTATGTTGCTTTTGCCTTGTTTTGATAAATGTTTAATTATGGTAATTATTAATGTCAATAATTACACCTTTAATAAGGTGTGTGTGTGTATATACACATACATACATACGTATATATACACACACACACATGTTGGTAAAAGTGATAATATACCACAAAATTCATATTTTATTAATTATTATTTTTAAAAAAAATTTACATTCCTGGTTCAACGAGCACCGTTAGGAAAGAACAAGGTAAAAAAAACCTCTAGTCTTGCTCCAAAACATAAAAACAAGTCATAGAGAATCACACTCGCTTCAACTAGGAAGCAACAAGTCATAAATATTTATCTTCTATTAAAGTACATAGTTATCCTCTATTTTTATTCTTTTATTTTATTTTATTAAACATATATTTATGCAAGTTGTATTTACTATCTCTTGGTTCACATCTACATAGCTCTTCTCATCCCCTTATACAACTATAGAATGTCTCTCAACACAAATTATATGGTTTTTGAGTTAATTTAATGAGTACAAAAAGTCCACTTATTGCATTTAAGTTGAGTTTGTTTAAGATAAAGTTGTACTAAGTTGGGGTGGCCTCTTAATAAATCAAATGTATCACCCTTGTGACCATTCCAAGTGTATCATTCATGCTCATGAGAGATGGGTTCATGTGTGTTAGCATGATTTTCTCAAGTGTCAAGATTTGGATCTATACCCTTGATGTACTGTGCTACTTGTAATATCCTCAAATCAATATGCTACAAAAAAAGACACAATTTTCTAGGGCACAAAATCTAAAAAATATTTGCATATAAATATTTTCATTACAATCTCAAAGTTATATTCATATTTCAAAACTGATTTGTGCATATATAGTTACCAGTTTTTTTTACCGAGAATTTCTAGACTGAAATACAATGTTTTTCCTTAAATTTTCTAAGAAAAGGGAAGAGATAAATATGTAGATTTCAAATACCATAAATACCTTAGAATTTATTTCCAAACGCTAGCTATTCTTAGAAAAGATCTTAAACCCTAATGGACCTTGTCAAACTTCCAATAAAGCAACACTAAGTCTCATAAACTTATTCTTTTTGTTGTTGTCTACAATGATTTCTAGAAATACGAAAGCATGTTGTTGAAGGCTATCAAAATATTTATTTTTGAATCAGAACCTTAACATGTACAAATTTGTCTCCAATGGAGACCTCACAAATTTGGCCAATGTGAACTTCATTGTGAATCAACCTTTAGAAAGAGTAAGGGTTTTGTCCAACCCTTGTTAATCTACTGAAGGTTTCCATCCTTAGTTGCACATAAATCAACACATCAAATCCATAAATCACGCCTTACTACAATCCCAAGGAATCCCTATAAAGATCTCCATGCACTTTCTAAAAGATAAGACCGACTATAATATTTTTCACAAAGATCTTTATATAATAAAGTGATTTATTTTATTATTTGTTAGAAATTGAGAGGGGGTGAATCAATTAGTTCCAACTATCCTATAGTCCCAAATACTCCCAGATGTATACAACAACAATTTCAAACATATAAATCAATTCGGTGAAATATAAACTGTGATCTCAAACTCATTTACAAACTCATCTACCGAGTAGCAATAAAAAAAATATATTGATTACCAATCAATGCAGATAAAGTAATTGATAATCCTTAAAAGATAAGATGTTGTCATTAGTATTCAAGCAAACAATCTTGGTCGGTCACATTTCACTGCGTTTCAACATTCACCAAGTGACAATATTCATCGAGCGATAGTGATCATCGAGCGTAGTGTTCATAGAACACAGTGGTCACCAAAATGCTTAGCACCGAGCAAGTATATCAACCAAGAAGAGACATAACCGAACAGAGACACAACCGAGCATCGGTCTACAGATATATAATTGAGCACCAGTCTATAGAGACAGAACTGAGTAGAGACATCACCGAGCACCAGTCTAACTGAGAGATAGTTTTAACACTGAGAAAAGTGGATTTGAGCTACACGTCGGCTAAAGCACTTTAGTCTTTAAAATATCACCTTTCTTATCTAGAAAACTATTTCTTGAGGATCAAGAAAAGTGTAAATGATGGATTTAATTAGTTTAACTGATTGTATTCATGCAAACTAGGAGATCAAGGTCAAGTTGTAAACCTTTGATCTTAGAGTTATTCAAGAAAATTGTGTAGCCTAATTAGTGTTGGAAATACTGAGAGGGGGGGGTGAATTAATGTTTAGCTAATTATTCAAATTCAACAACTTAAACATAAATCAAATATACATCCAATGAAGCTTAACTCAAGAACACATAACACTTGATATGATTATAGGGAAACCTTGATTAAAGGAAAAACCCTAGTGGGAATTAGTACCCACAAATATTTTACTAGTATAACGAACCTGTTAAAGTTCCTTTGCCCTGTTAGAAGCAATCTTTACAATATGAGTACAATGACCTGGTTAAGGGTTTGACCCTGTTAGGAGTCTTTTAGAATTAACCCTGTTAGGGGTGAGGACTCACTGTCCAAGAGCTCACTGCTCAAAGAGAAAGAAGGCTACAACCTCCTGAGAATAGATATGCACTATATCCAAAAATGAATTGATGTATGTGACACAGATGTTTGATCAGTTCTAGTTATGTGCATATGCTCTTAATTTCTTTAAGGGCTATCTCTCATACTGATATCTTCATACTGCTCTGCTATATATCTTCTCTAACTATTTCGATGACACTTCAAATGTATCTTTGCATTGCATATATATATCTTTACGCCTGAATAGACATGACTACAAACAAGACCTTAGTCGGCCCAAAAACATAATACACAATGCTTCCAAACAAATTGGCTTAAGCATGTTTACAAAAATGTTTAATACATGCTTACACACTTATTACAATAGGCACTTAGCCTTTACATAACAAATTATTACACGCTAATCAAAATAATGAAGTTGGCTTCATACTCTGTATTCTAGACTGCTGGTGAACTTGTTCTTTCAGTAACTTGTATGTACTGCCATTCCGTACAATGCATCTGTAGGGTAAGCATAGTAACATACCATAGAGCTTAAGTCTGAATGCGCATATCCTTAGGTGATCGTACACACGTGTTGATGCCCTGATCGACTACAAGTCACTGTTTTGTTCTATCTTCTGCACTTAGTCAATTTTGACTTCATAGTTAACTATCAAATACTTCATATGACTTTGTTGCCATAATGACAATAGAAAATAAGCCATATACTCCCTGGGAGTCAACTTGCTAGCAATTAGGTCAATACATTGTATATATAAATGTATAATCAATCAAGAAGATGATTATTGTAGCCGATAAGGACATCTATGGATCAGACAAAGATTTTCATGCAAAATAACAGATAAAGAAGAATTCAATTATGAAGAACTAGATGCAAGGCTACCGAGCATAACAGAGGTATTATCCATCACAATAGGTGATATACAATTTTGTGAACTTAATCGATATGTAATCAGTCATTCAAGATTGCAAGCTATCAGGTCATCTATATTTTTTTCTACTCTCTAACAATTGTAGCAAATAGAAAAAAACCTTCAAGAAGGTGGACTTAACAGTCTTATTGTAAATCTCTTAACAAAGTGCACACATACATTATGTTGCTAAAATATCTTAATCAAGTAGACTTAAAAAGTCTAACATGTTACTCCTAATAGGGTAAGATCATCAGAAGTGATCATAATTTGTAGCCCTTACAGGCACCTTCCATTCTGCAAATAGTGAAGCTTTGTGGATTTCATCCCCACCATAGTTTTTACCTTCTAACAAGGGTTTCTACGTTACCAAATACTTGTGTCATGAGTATATGAGTTTCATGAATGTTTCTATGTTTGTTTACATGCATTTACATTTATGCTATGATATTATATGCATGAAGTAAGAAAGAAACAATGGTCGGTTATACAAGTTATGAGTACTAAGATTAATTGGTAAAGTTTTTTAAGGGTACTGATTCACCCCTCCCCTCTCAGTACACACCCTTCCATTATTCCAACAGTAATGTGTAAAGAAAAATAACAATCCAACACATCCATACACATTAACACATAGATTTTTAATGTGGAAAACCTACTAAGGGAAAAACCACTTGGGACCGCTAACCCAAAATAATTCACTCTTCTAAAGTGAGCTTGCTTAAAAACAAACCCTGTTAAAGGTTACAATGCACACTCTTAGGTGTGACTTGGTTAAAGGATTTATCACTAACAGTTCTCCCTTTACCAGTCATTCATTATGGGGTCAACAAGAAAACAATCAACATTCATGGAATGTCATAAGAAAAGGACTGTTAAGTCCCACTCGGTTAAGAGATTTATATGTAACAGTGGTTAAACTGATAGAGTAATAATCTAACTCAAATACAACTCTATTTGTAGATTTTAAGATCTATGCTAAGTACAATAATACCTTTGATCAATATTCACTTCAGTTCCTCTAATTCATCATACCATGTTCTGCTCGGTAAATGCTCTTTCTCTGTCGCTTGGTGATGTCTGCAGAAATGCTCGATTCTATCTTCAACCAGTTTGATCAGTCATCCATGAATTTAATTTCTTCAGCAATATGCATGTGTGCACATCTTGATTCATAATGAATCTCTTGTCTCTTATATAGACACCATAAATCGTTTAATCTCCATCCTTAGATTTTTCTGCTTAATCTCCATTGTTGATTTTGTTGCTTCAACCTTCCTTGGTAGTTGTGTCAAAAACATGTTGCAATCTCCTTTGTTCGATCATCTTGAATTTCCATAGTCGTTTGATCAACATAACAAACCTGATCAATTACGTCCTTGAAATCATAAATAATCGTCATCTCATCAAATTAGTTGGCCTTCAGTTTATATTACTCAGTCAATACCGAGATACATCGGTGATACCTAGCTCAGTTAACACTAAACTTGGTATACACTATGATTGCTTGTTGTCCACTGCTCTGACTCAGTGTATACAAAATTCTTCAATTACCGACCACATAAACTTTGTTTATTCCAGATCTTCAATCCATAATAGATGTTTGTAACCACGATGATAATCAAAACAAGTTGACATCAATGATAATAAATTAACTAATTAATGTCTATAATCACATTTGTAACCTTCGGTTGATCATCAACTCAATGACTTCAAACACACAATCAGTTGTAATTCATCATTATTTTATTACTTTCACTCTATTTTATAATTAAATTAATCAATTAAAGTCATCCCTTTTGTAATAAAATTACTTTTTTGGACAACTAAATTAATTGATTTGGTTAAGTCACTTTATCAATATTTGGGGACATTGCAATCCTCTTGGCTTAAACATTGCTTTCCCTCGAGAAATTTGTTGTTGCATTGCCAGGATCCCAAACTAGTCATTTAAAAAATAGTATATCACTTTGTTCATCCACGTTGATGCAATCAACATTTTTGAGACCTACAACTCTGTTGTTCTAAAGTATTCCCACCAATACGGTGATCAATGGATCCCAACTTTTTGAATTACCATGACTCCTATTGGAAAAATGATGAGTGTCTCTTATCCATTGTTAGATACCAACAATGTTTTGTTACAATTTTGTAACTTCATATTCATGGTGTGAGCTAACAAAAGATTGACAACAAGATGCATATTCATAATTTTTTCCATGCTGATCTATTCCACATAATCCCAACTACCCACCATAGATGTGTAAGAGATAGTTAACTCAACATAAAATGATATTTTTGAAAAATCTCTTACAACAATGTGATAAACACTCCTTGGACAATCAACTAGAAAGGTTTTCCATTAAATCACATCACGATTTTTCATGGTTGTTATCATCCTTTCTTCACCAAAAAGTGTCTTTGATTTAGATCCATAAATATAATTCTTCATGAGAATTTATATAAGGAAGTTTTGAAGAACTAAGCGATGCAATGTATGCAATACATCTAGCATAGTAATATTTTTACCATTATCAATAGTGATAACCAATTTGTCCATCAGTTCTGAAGCTTCATAAATGCCACTTTCCAAGCTAATAACTTTTCATTTTCCTACTCTACACTACAATAGAGTTGTCTCATCCATCAAAATTCCCCCTAGAACTCTCGTAACATTATTATCCTTCCCAAAAGAGTAGATAACATAAATAATCTTTCTCTTGAAGCATAATTTTAAATACAATTCCAATTGGATTTCACCACACTTTGACTAACTCCACTTTGCACCAATTTTGATTTGACAGATCTCTACTTGCAATTAGACACTTATTTATCATTTTGTTTACAACACCATCATCTAAAACCTCTTCAGTCAAATGTGTAAAGTTGGTATATATTTTCTCATTATTATTGTTAGGAATAAGGTGTCTCAACCTTGGATAATTCCTATTCTTATTATTTGTTTTGTAAAATATATTTTCTTGCAAATAATGTAATTAAGTGTGAGTGTACATGTCTAGTTGGCATGTTGATG